>VMDO01005991.1:76287-105499 GCA_007922755.1 Pedetes capensis | reverse complement strand
AGGCTGACCTTGCAATTCTGAGAGGACAGAGTGTGGTGGAGGAGATACCAGAAACTACAATTTGTAAACTGTTGGAAAAATCATAGTTTTTCCACATTCATCACTCTTTCAATCTGACAAGGAGGAGACATTTTATGTGTTCACAGAAACAATATGAAACAAAGTAAACAATTATAGGAGAGGAAACTTAATCTTTGCCCTGCAAACTAAAAGATGTTGTCTGCTATTTTCAGGACAAGGTAAAGATGTACTGCCAACAAGGCTTTATGAACATGTGTATGCATAGGTTTCATTCAGATTCTTGTAATGTTATGGGCAAATTATATGATACTAAGTGAAAAAATTATATAGCACTTCAAGATTTGCAAAAAAAGAATTTCCATTTTAAATATTAAATATTTTAAATATTAAATATTTTAAATATTAAAAAAATTAAATATGTGATAGATTCAGGCAAGATACACCAAATTTTAGGAGATAAGTTTGGGGTGATAGTTTTTCAAACTTTCTTCAACTTTCATTACTTTAGTACGTCATTCACTTTAGTACCGAAGCAATATTTGAAATAGTATCATCTCTTCTAAGGTAGCCACAGATGATTCGGCCATGCTGACAGATTAAAATTCACTCCACTCCTCCTGACATTAGTGAGTAAGCTTATTTTAATGATTAAACACTCATTTGTTAACAAAGATAAATACAAGTACAGTCTTGGAAGTAGGCAGCACTTAAAGAAAATAATTTTAAAAATTCAACAGTATCCTGATTATCACACAGGATTCCTTTTTGGAGTCTTTTAGGATAATTTACAGAAACAGCCAGAAAGACCTCATTATGATCTGGTCTCATTTCTGTTAAAATATCTTGTAAGTAGTCTTGGGGCAGAAACACAGGGCTCCTCAATGCATTAGCACCTAACATGGGATGGATTTTAATCTCCTTCCTTCCTTTTGTTGCTGTGCTAGAAAGGGATCCATTAAGACCCTAAGTGAGAGTTTTCAAGGCTGCTATAATTAAGAAATACTTATTCTTGCCTTTTTGTATGCAATCAACTTGGATGGGAAAGGTCTATGCTTGTCCACCAGTCAATCAACTTGGATGGGGAAGGCTTAGGTTTGCCTGTGAATTAAGATTAATGGAAGAATTCAGTTAGAAGAAGTAAGACTAATGGTTAAGAGTTTGGGATCTGGAGTTAGAGATGGAAATCATATCTCAACCACTCAGTAAATGAGAAATGAACTGTAAATGTAAATGAGAAAAAATACCTAGCACAACCTCTGGTTGGTGTTATGCCATTGATTAGTGAAGATTCTTATTAAAGCTGTTGCTTTGCATTTTTATTGTATTTAATTTGGTTTGTAATAGCAATGTGAGGATAATCTTCTAAAGGAATAGAGTACTGTAGGTCAGGATGGTTAACATACATATTGTACATTTGCTTTGATCAGTCTTAACAAACTCTCAGATGGTTCCTAATGTAGTTAGACATTTTACCATTAAGGATTTGCAAATGTGAAAGTTAAAAATCTTATTCCTACAATGTTAAAGCAAGAGTAAGGAATAGATGTTTGGGAAAGAATTGTTGTTGTTGTTAGGTGCCGTCAAGTCGGTATCAGACTCATAGCGACCCTCATAGGGTTTTCAACAGCTGACTGTTTTGGGATTGCCTTGGGAGTGGGTTGGCAAGTCCTTCTCCCATTCTATGGTGCTGGGAATCGAACTTGGGACCTCAGAGACTGCAGAGCTGTGCTCTACCAACTGAGCTAAATCCCAGTCTTGGGAAAGAATAGATGTTGTGAAAAGGTGGCATTTTAGGGGTAGGTTTTAAAAATCAGATTAATAAATTGAAATCATTATAAAAGACATAGTATCAAATATTCTATGATAGTATGCTTTATGTTATCTAGTTCAGTTTCTTTTATGGAAAATAACAAGATCAAGAGAGGTTTTGTTTTCAAAAGGCCACAGAGTTATAAACAGAAGAATCTATCTCCTATCTACTTTTTTTTCAAGGACCCTTGAGTCCTCAGCACCAGGCCCTGAGAGAACTATGGCAGGAAAGAAGGAAAGAGAGTATGAGGCCCCATCACATGCCTCATAGTTTCTCTCTTGGCAATACCAGCCAGGGACGTTAGTGGAAGAATAGCTGATGATCCTAGCTGGTGCCCTCCATCACAGGTGCCCGGGCAGCGGCGGTCCAGATTCTTCTTCTGATGCCCAAGGTTGCCCCAGTGGGGTGTACATGCTTGACAAGAGTAAGCTTTGTTTGGCTTACTTGTTATGTTGTGATTAATTGCTTATGATTATTATATTTGCTATGATTATATAATTTTAAATAAACAGTATGTATCAACTGTACTAAATATGGTTGTTGCTCTTAGGTGCTATTGAGTTGGATCCAACTCATAGCGATCCTATGTAAAACAGAACGAAACATTCTCTGACACTGTGCCATGGCTGGCACTGTGTCAGTGCTTCTCTGCTATTCATGGGGTTTTCAGTGGCTGGTTGTTTGGGGATTATTTTGGGAGTGGGTTGCTATGTCCTTTTCCCATTTTTATGGTGCTGGGGACTGAACCCAGGACCTCAGAGAGTACAGAGCAGTATTCTACCAACTAAGCTAAACCCTAGTCCCCTAAATATGATAAAGACAATATACCTAAGGAAATTAAAACTCTGATTCTAGTGCTGGAGATGAGGCTCGGGGGTAGATTGTTTGCTTAGTGTGTACAGGGTCCTCAACACACACACACACACACACACACACACACACACACACGCACACGAAAAGAAAAGAAAAAAATTCAGAATCCTATTATATTGTCATAGTGCTTCAAAGGTATATTAAGTTTTCACTTTACTACAAAGAAACCAAACTTTCCATATATTATGGATGCAGATTATACAGATTACAGAGGAAACTGTTAACTCCTAGCAATCAACCTATGTTAAGACTTTTTTTTTTTTTTGCACAGTGGTGGGGACTGGACCCAGGCATCACTATGCTAGGCAAACTCCTTACTTCTGAGCTATATCCCAAGCTCAGATAGTCCCTGACTTATGGTGGTATGGTTTAGGGTTTTCTGACTTTAAACTGGTTCAAAAGTAGTAAGCTTTTAGCAGGAACTCTGTATTTTGACTTCTGATTTTTTCCTGACTAGTGATATGTAGTATGATACTCCTGATGATGCTAGGTGGTGGCATTGAGCCATAGATCCGGCCAGTCATGTGATTATGAACTGATACTCCATCGTGTACTATGTTGCTAAGCTATGAGGATTGATAGTTAGGCATATTAAGTACATTTTTAATTTATATTTTCAATTTATGAAGGGCTTATCGGGATGTAACATAAGTCAAGAAGCATCAGTGTGTCAAAAACTTTGGTGACCAAAAGCATACTAATGTATTTTAAAGATTTAAAATGTTTAAGGGATATATTATTTTTAATGGAATCCCACTTATTCTTTTTTTGTCATTCCTGTGTTAAGAAGGATTGTACTGTAAACTGCATAGCAAATACTTTGTTACATCCTGTATTTTAACTTTTGTGTATTCCGCCACAGATTTATCAATATCAAACATCACAAATGACATTTTAAAACTTTTTTGCAAAAGATTTCTTTAGTTATTAATGTCAGATTTTAATACATGGTTTATATTAAGAACATGATTTCTATCTTTTGAACTGTTACTTTTTTCACTTTGTAAATATTTGTGCCATTTTTCCTGATCACAGCTTGACTGCCATACTAGCTTAGACATGTCTAAGGTTTTTTGTTGTTGTTTTTTTAAATATATACCAAAGAGTTCTGAACATCAGGTATAAACAGCAAACAAGAATTCAGCAATATTCTTCAGTACAGACTGTCAGAATTTTTTTTTACAGAAAGATTAAATTGTCGTAATGAATCTTTTATTTTCTCTTTTTCTCTCCCATTTATACATACACATCCAGCACAGGATTAGCAGGTTACTAGTAACTAGGCAAAAGAAGAAACCTGAGAGAGGTTTCACTTAGTAATATCTCAGATGACAAAACCAAATTTTACATTTATCATGTTCCAATCACTATAGACAAAGTTGAAAAATTTTAAATACTTTTTTTTTGCAGTGCTAGGGATTGAACCAAGTGCCTCACATATGCTAGGTGTGTGCTTTATCACTGAGCTGAATCCCAAACCCCCCTACCATTTTTGATACGTGCATTTTGCTACTTCTTCTTTAGAAGTTCTTGATCACCTATACAATGCAAAATTAATGTTTTGTTTTGTTTTTTTCCCACTGAGTTTAACAAAACAGTCACTCTTGGCTGCTTTTCTGTTGAATTTTACAGCTTATCAAACTTGATGTTAAAAATGTATTGTCTATATATTTTCTGTGTGTAAATCCAAAAAGTTGGCCATTCTACTAGGAGATTATCTATTTATTTCTGGACTTAAGGGAATACTCCCCATGACCACCACTCTATTAATTTAAGATACTTGATGAAAAGACATTTCTGAGATATCTGTAGCTTAATATCTAAAGATAAAGATTGATTAAATCAATGAAGCCACGTAAGTACGAATAGCATATGAAACTATTAAAAATCATGTTTTAGCTGGGCAGAGTGATGCACGCCTGTAATCCCAGTAATTTGGGAGGCAGAGGGAAGAGGTTCACAGGCCAGAGGCAGCCTACTTTAGTGAGACCCTGCCTCAAGATAAAAAATAAAAAAAGGGGCTGAGAATGTAGCTCAGTGGTAGAGCACCTGCAAAGTATATGCAAAGCCCTGGGTTCAACCCCCTAGTATTGAAAAAAAAAGTTTTAGAAAAAAACTAAGTGATAAGAAAATATTCTATATTTTCAAATTATGACAAAAAGGATATTTTTCCTATCATAACACAACAGTATAAGAGTACGGAAGTAAAACCATCTCCAACCTCTAAATATGGACAGTAACTGGATCTGCTGGAGAGATAAAGGGAATTTGGTTTATCTTTGTGCTTTGTATATTATTTTTTTTACTAAGTGTACAATACTACTTTTATTAACAGAAAAATAAAGAACTGTTTGTTGTGTATAACTATGGCATATTATTTAAACTTTTCCATTATCAATGGAAATTTCTACATGTAAAGCCAAGGGAAAAGTGGTGCTTTAGACTATAACCACTAAATACTTTCTAAACTGAAACGACATCTTTATTTGCAATCTAACCTTTATCTTGGACTTTGGAAAAAAATATCTGATGCCCCCTTGTGGCCAATACTTTTTATAGATGATTTAATCCTTTTGAAATATGGCCTAAACTAAGAGAATACTAAACCGGTATCTATCTAAAAACTAAAATCAATAATACTCATACATTATTATTAAGAGTGTATGCATAACCATTACTCACAGGTTAAGAACTAACATACACAACTCTCTAGCCCATAAAAGTATGTGTCCTAGAGCTACCATGACTGAGTTTGGAGCTCTGTAGTTAGAGCACCTGGGTCAACTTACTTGAACACTCAATTTCCTCATCTCTAAAGTACATAATACTAGAATACACATGGGTTAATCAGAGAATGGAAAGCCTTTACAGTACTTAATTCCCATTTTGCTATGCTTCCTATGTGTATGTATACATATGAACTGTCATGGTAACATCCTGTGATAAACATGAGTGGTGGTGGTAGGTGCCAGGGAGTACAGTCCTACTCATAGCAAGCCTCATAGGGTTTCCAAAGGCTGATTGTTTGGGGATTGTTTTCTGGAGTTGACTGCCACAGTGTTTTCCCATTTTTGCAGTGCTAAGGATTGAACCCAGGTCCTCAGAATGTGCAGAGCCTCGCTCTATCAACTGAGCTAAACCCCAGCAAGCAAATCTAGGTGGACTCTATTATTATCTTTACTTTTTATACCCATGTTTACCCTTCACACACCTATGTAAACATAATAAAATTTATTGAGAATTGATATTTGCCAGATACTTCAGTGTCTTAATACTCATTTCATTTTATAATAAACTAAATTCTATTATTATTCTTATCTTTTATACTGATTTTCACTCTTTGCATAAAATATTGTGGACATCTTATCATGTCAGTAAACCCAGATCATTCATTTGCTTCAGGTTTTCACATAGTTTGAATTATAATCTTTCATTATTGCAGATAATGCGATAAAGCATTCTTGTACATCTTTTGTATATGAAAATATCTTCATAGGCTATTATCAGTGCATCACATGTAGTGTGTGTATTTGCTAAAAATAAGTCCACTGAACTTATCTTAAATTGTTTTAAGTTTGTGTTTTAGCCAGGCACCATGGCACACACCTGTAATACCAGTGATTTAGGAGGCAGGGGCAGGAGGGTCCTGATTTCAAGGCCAGAGGCAGCCTGAGTAACTTAGTGAGACCCTGTCTCAAAATAAAAAATAAAAAAGGAGCCGGAGTTGTGGCTCTATGGTGAAGTGCTTGGCAAGCATGTGTGAGGCCCTAGGTTCAAAACTTAGTACTATATCCTCCACCAAAGTTTGTTTTTATTCCTCTATTTACAAAGTACTAATGCTTACTATAAAAATCTGAAGTTGATTAAAACATACAACATAGAAAAAAATCATATGTACTTGTCTCCTTTACCCTAACTCTGAGGACATTAACTACCATTAAGAACTTGGTATTTCTTTCTCAGACAATATAGGCACTATTCTAGACATAACATTTTCATTCTCCCACTTGCAATATTAGAACAAATGGATCTTTTTTTGTTTTGTTTTGTTTTCATAGCTACATGGTATCTTCCTTAAGTATTTCCTTGAATAGATGTTCAAATTTTAATTGTTTACTTGTGGTTACTTGTTACTTTTGCTGTCCAAAAATGATTTGCAACATATACCTCTATATAGATAACGATCCCCTTATTTACTTCTGTAGATAAATTTTCAGAAGTACTTCTGGTTGGTCAAAGAATATACATGTCAAAAAGGTTATATATCTTTAAATCTCTATTAACATTAGGAGAGTGACTACTTTCCCATATACCCTCACCAATAATGGGCATTTTTAAAATTAATTTTTTAACTGATATACAACAAACACTCTATATATTTGTGGAGTACCATTTGATGTTTCAATACATCTATACTGTATAATGTTTAAACAATGGATATTACTGTCAAGATTGCAAAAATGAATATTTTAACTTGCATTTAATTGCTAGTGAAGTTGATAGATTTACTGGCCCTGGCACTAAAATTATGCATGTAAAAATGATACATTAAATATTTAACATGGATAGATATGCTTTTCACACATCCTTACAGATTTTTATTCTATAAATTTCACCTTAAGTGTGTATGTATACACATAAATAACATGGTAGTTTTTAGTAATGCTATGCCTATCTAAATAACACTTGGTATTTTTAAGACCTATGAAATTTAGGCAAGTTTTCCATGATTGTAACTTTTATGAAAGTCCTCCCTATCCCTTTTTTGAAGGTATAGAACAATTAAGTTCAATACATTTATTTGTGATAATTTTTTGCTTTAAGGAATAAACATCAAACTGCCTTAATAGGAGTGATATTACCTGATACAAGTGCTCATGCTTTTGATAAGAGTTAAATGTGTTTCCATTTCTTATCCTTAAAATTGTAAGTGAAAGGAAAACAAAGAAACCTGGAAGATGGCCTAATGCTTTAAATGGGAAGGTGAGGATTTCTGCAATGAATAAAGTTTACACATTTTAAACAGGAAATCCATGAATTTTCCCTATAATTTGTGCTTGTGTGACAACTTTCTAGTATAATGAGTCAATGCCATAAGATGCCATCTGTAATGTAGGGACACTGATGTTTCCCAAAGAGCCTTGAAGAGTTGTTGCTTCACTCATTAGAGTATAAATTCTAGAGTATATGGAAAAATTTTGGCAGGAGTATTAACATTGTATACCACATTAAATCATCAAATATTTGATAACTAAGAAAAAAGAAGTTAAGATTGTGATAAACTTGGGTATTACTATTACTAATTTTCTGTGTGATTTTTTCCCCCTTGACCAGTTAAGTTTGCCTTCTCATTTTTTTGTCTAGTGGGCTGAACTATTGTAATTTGATTCACAGTTCAAACAATTAAAATTGTCAAGTTATTTGTCCTCATTTCATATATACCTGAATAGTTTATAATAAGAAACTCTATGAAGGACTTGTTGGTTGTTAGGTGCCATCGTGTCCTACTCATGACGACCCTCATAGGATTTTCAATGGTTTTTTTTTTCTTTTTTTCGGGATTGCCTCTGGAGTGGATTGCCATGTCCTTCACCCATTTTTGCGGTGCTGGGAATTGAACCCGGGACCTCAGAGACTGCAGAGCAGCGCTCTACCAAGTGAGCTAAATCCCAGCCCATAAAGGACTTATTAGTGGTTAATATAGAAATTGTAATGTCTTGTATTCTCATTCACTTAATAGTTACATCGGTTCCTTTCAAATCGTTGTATGATACTAAACCTTCTTACAAGTTCCAAGTGTTTGTAGATTTCATAGGTAACTATCTGGTACCAAAAGGCAACATGGAGTAATGGACTTTTTAAAAAGCCCAGCTTGGGCTGGGATGTGGCTCAGTGGTAGAATGCTTACCTAGCATGCACAAGGCACTGGCTTTGTTCCCCAGCACACAAAACAAAACCAACAAAACCAAACCACCATCACAACAAAAAGCCCAACTTTACTTAGCTTGCTGTAATCTTACTGTTGTTAGGTGCTGTCATTTTTAACTTTTTAAAAACTCCTTACCTAAGTTGTGATGATGGTACCTACTTCATGGGACTATTATGATTAAATAAATTTTTGGCATATACTAATATTATTTTAAAAACCTTATTGTTTGCTATTACCTGTTAAATGGATAGAATGGCTGCTCTATGAGGTGAAATATACATGCAAAGTAAAATGTACACAGCAGGTTTAAGTTTTTCCCCTCTTCTCAATCAGTAAAGAATTATCACAAACCTGGTAGCAGAGTAGAAGTCAATATATGTGCATTTATTATTGTAGCTCAGTATAATTTATTGAAGTTATTGAGATAAATAGTATGCTAATAAACCTGAAACGGCCATTTAGTATTGATATACTAGAATTTCCCAAAATAGTTCATATTTTTCAAACAGCCATGTCTAAGTTTAACCTCTAAAATTTAGAGCTTTGCAGTCATGCCTAGAAGTAGAGAATTAAAACAAACTTTATCAGCCAAGCAAGGTGGCACTCACCTGTAATGCCAGCAACTTGGCTGAGGCAGGAAGATTGCAGTGTTGAGGCCAGAGGCAGCCTGCATAATTTAGCAAGACTGTCTCAAGATAAAAAATTTTAAAAAGGGAGCTGGGGTGCGGCTAAGTGGTAGAACAATTTCAATGTATGCAGAAACTGAGTTCAGCCCTCCAGCACCACACACACACACACACACCCCATTCTTCAGTCATAAACCACTCCTGCTTAAGGGATTCTCATAAGGCTTTCAAGCTGGAATGAATGCAGCCATGTTTTGTCTTTGTTTAAAGCAGTCCTGGAGTTGTCTAATGGAAACAGAAACATTAACTCTGGGTCTTAATTTCCTTTAAGGTGCTGGCCAAATTTTTGTACCATGTGCTTACTAGAACAGTCAACTGCTGAGTGATTTTTTTTCCCCAGTAGGAACAGACTGGTAAAGTTATATTAATGATAGCTTTGTATTATTTTGATTTAAGTAAGCTTTTAGACCAGGTAGAGACTGATTAGTCAATAAAGGTCAGAATCTTCTACAGGTAGGAATCTAAAATGCAAATTCAAAATTAGCTTTCCCCATGGAGCCCTGTCATTTAGTTGTCAGTAGTAATCAAGAAATTTAAGAATGGTCTGGTTACTTGGTGTGCCCCAAATAACTCTCCTCTTCCTGACGGCTATTATGCTTCAAAATTCCCCAACTCGTACCTGTAATACGTTGTTATTAGGTGCTGTCAAGTTAGGTCTGACTCATAGTGACTCTTAAGTACAACAGAACAAAAACACTGCCTGACACTGTGCCATGCTGGCACTGCCAGTGCTTCTCTGCTATTCATAGGGTTTTCCATGGCTGTTTCAGGATTACTTCAGGAGTAGCTTGCCAGGTCCTTCTTCCTAGCCTGCAATATCTGGTATTCCCCATGATCTCCCATCCAAACATTAACCAGTCTGACCCTGCTTAGCTTCCATGATCAGGTGGGATCGGATGCCAGGGTGCTATGGCTGCACATATACCTGTAACATAAGCAGACTAATAGATAATAGAACAAATGTCTGCTCTCATGATAAAAATACTTGACACTTCCCAACTTTATACCATTTACCCACAAAGCTGTCATTATCTCCATATAATTCTCAAAGATCCATAAGGGGAATAGTGCAATGACTTTGACAGCTAAACTTATTTTTCAGCAGGGCATGATGGTGCATGCCTTTAATCCCAGCACTCGGTAGCTAAAGCAGAAGGATCACTTGAACTTAGCTGGAGATCAGCCTGGCAACATAGCAAAACCTGTATCGCAAAACAGCAAAAAAAACTTTTTTTTTTAAATCTTAAAAGTAATCTCTCTTGTGATGCCAATTACCACTAGAAGATTTCAGAGGAAGAATTAGATATTATGGTTTGTAAATATGCTAAATTTATATATGGCTTAAAAGTCAGAATACAATGATAACTAGAAAAATCTCTATGGTTTAAAAATGAATTTCCTGATGAATTACAATTCATAAATTCCACCATAAAAGCTGACTTTATATTTTCAAACCATTGAGCTATACCTTTATGATTTTTGCTCTTCTTTATATTCTACACTTCAGTACAAATTATTTTTAATGACAGGAATTTTTGGAATAGCTAAGGCCATCTAATGAGTTTTTAGCAAGTTGTGGTTTTCTTGATCAAATAATGTAAGTCTAAAATTTTAAAGGTGAGGGTGATGGGAAAAATATTGCCGATACTAGTTTTGTAAAACTTTGCTTTGAAAAAATATCCAAACTCTGACCGATGTGTCTTTCTTTCTTTTCGTAGTTCAAGTACACTTACAAGACTGATGGGATTACAATAGTATAAATGTGAAGGACTGTTGAAGAATCTGAAGTACTCTATTATTTGTCTTTATTTTAAATCTCTAGTAAAAACTTAAATGTTTTTCAAAAAAAAGCACATGGCACAGAGATTAGAGCGGCTGTAAGAACACTTCTGCTTTATGTAATGATATAAGGCCTGTAAGTTAGAGGTCTTGTCAAAATTACTATGGGCCTAAGTCCTGGTGAGAAAAAAACCTATGTGTAGTAACTTAGAGAGTGAAAATATATTTTCAATTAGTTACTACCAATGAATTTTAGGATTTTTATATGTATACTTTGATATGTGGCCTTTGGGGAAGGTACAGTTAATAAAGTTGATTTTTTTAAAGGAAATTTTGAAGTTATGCTTATTTTCTTTGCTAAATATTTAGTTATATACACTGAGGTAAAATATCTCTCCTGTGTTTTCCTTTCTTTTTTCTGCACATAAGAAAAACACATTGTCATGACTCAAACTACTTTTTATTTATAACTACATGATTTCACACAACTCTTCTAAACAACATAAAATGTATTTCTTGTGTATAAATAACTTACATACTTTCCATAAAGTAAATGCTCAAAGGTGCTAAAACAGATCATCCACTCCTACAGTGTTTTCGTATCCAACAGAGTCGATGCACAATATATAAATATTATAAACTCAGGCACTTGACTAACTTCAATAAAGTTTCTTAGACTATATCAATATATCTAAAGTGCATATATACTTTTTAAGAAAGATTATTCTCAATAACTTTTCTATAAAAATAAGTTTGATGGTTTGGGCCATCTAACTTCACTACTATGAGTATGAACTTTTAACGAGTAGTAAGGTATGTTCTACCTCTCAACATGACACCAACAGAATCAAAAGGGGCTAGTGAGGTGCTAACATGTGAGGATTAATCCAGTGATTTCGGTCACAATGCATTCCAGGAGGTGGTACCCATGTCACTGGAATTGGGCGATATGGTTTATTCTTCCTTCCTAGATTTGGGTAACCAAATGGAACAGGAGGAGGGTAGTGACTCTGATGGGCATTTCCTCGGTACATTCCTGGCTTTTTTCTGGGCAAAGGGTGCCACACAGGAAGAGGTGGGAATATCAGTTCGGAAATCTGTAGGAAAGAGAAAACATTAAGTTAATTAAAATGAAAAACTAGTCATGGTTCAGAAAAGACTAGGTGACCTTCTAGATTTCTCACTAAAGACAAAATCACACATATGAAGCTCTTAAGAGTAGGTCTAAGGGGCATTCCTATGGTGAAAAACCCTCATAGTAGTGATCAATAATTTCTGAATGAAGAAATGAATAAACTCAAAATCATCTAAAATTCAAACAGAAAAGATCAAAGGCACAAAATGAATGGATCTTATCAGAACATAATATTTCACACCAGTGGTTTCTATAGCTAGCCAAGCAAGGAGTCACTTAGAGAGCGTTTAAACACAAATGTTCATGCCCTAGACACGGTTTACTGAATAATAATGAAATATTAGAAATCCAGGCCAGATACTTTGCAGAGCTTTCCAGAGCATCCTGTTATAGCCAGTTTACTGTTTGGGTACAGTAGTCTTAGATTATCCCATAAGTCACATAGGCACATCAAGTTCAAATTATTCAAAATGCTATCGGCAGTTCTGGATCTCTCTTCTTAGAATGGTACATCCTGAGAGCTTCAGATTTCTGATTTCTTACCTGTCCCTCCAAGGGTAAGTACCTTTTAAAAATTATTTATATTCTCTATAGCATTGCATTCATATGATAGAAAATTCAAAAGGTACAAAGGGTAAAGAGTGGGAAGTCCTTGTTCTTTATCAAATTAAGTTACACAATTAACCTTCTCAGGTACAATTGACACTAACCAACTGTGTGTGTATACCTAAAGAGAGTCAATGCACGTACCTATGAACACAACTACACACACTTAAACACACACAATTCTGTATCTAGGTTTTTGCAACTGGATTTATAAACATTTTCATTTTTCTTGGTATTGAGGAATGTAACTGCTAACAGGGTAGATACATGTTTAACTTTAAAACTGCTTGTTTTTCAACTGGTTATACCATTTTTATTCTCCCACCAACAATTTATTAAATTTAGCTGTTTTCCTTCCTTGCCAGCATTTGCTGTTGTCAGATTTTTTACTTTGGAAGAAGTAATCTTTCATTGTGGTTTTAAGTTGTACAACCCTGTTGACAAATGAGATCAAGCACCTTTTCATGTGCTCACTGGTCATTTATATAACTTCTTTTATAGTATTTATTGACATTTCCCCATTACTTTTAATTGGTTGTCATTTACTATTGATTTGTAGGAGTGTTATTATTTATTTGTAGGAGTGTTATTTATTTATTTACTGGAGGTCAAACCCAGGTATTTTTATATTTTAGACAGATGTCTCATTAAATTGCACAAGCTGCCTCAAATTTGTGATCCTCCTGTGTCAACCTCCAGAGTAACTAAGGTTACAGCCATGCACCACAGTGCTTGGCTAGGAGTGATTTTTAAAAGTATATTCTGGAAACAAGTCCTTTACAGAAACATATAATGTGAATAATCTATCCCAGTCTATAGCATGTTCATTCATCTTCTTAATGGTTTCTTTTAATGAGCAAAGATTTTTATTTTGATTATGTCCAATTTATCAGTTTTTCCCTCCATCTTTAGTGTTTTTTGTGACCGCTAGAAGAATTGTCTGTATCAAGATAATCAAGAAATTTCCCTATATTTCTTCTAAAAGCATCAGTGATTTAACTTTTTAACATTTGTGTGTATGATTCATCTCAAATCAATTTATTGTGTGTATGCTATCAGGTAGCAGTTAGATCCAATTTTTTTTTCTTTCCATATAGATTATTCAATTGTTGCAGCACCAGTTCTTGAAGACATTCCTTATTGGAATTGCCCTGGCACTTTTATGGGGGGGGGGGGGGGGGTCTGTGTGTGTGTGCCTTTATTCTGGACTTTCTTTTCTTTTCCATTAATGTATTTGTGTATCTTTAAACTTTTAACAGCCTTGATGAATATAACAGCTTTATATTAATGTGAGTCCTTTATTTTCCTTTTTAAAAAAATCTCAATTTGTCACTTTATAGAACAACTCTTTTGGGATTTTGATTAATATTGCATAGAATCTATAGATCACTTAGGAAGACTGAAGTAAATCTTCATTTTGTTGTTGTTTTTTGTTTTATTTGTTTGCTTTTTTGAGACAAGGTCTTACTGTATAGCCTAGGCTGGCCTGGAACTCACTATGTAGACCAGGCTGGCATTGAACTTGCAGCAATCCTCCTGCCTCTGCTTCCCAAGGGCTGGGATTACCAACATGCACCACAAGTCCAGCTATAATCTTCACATTTTAATTCATAGAAAGCTTTCAGAAACACTACAGAGCAAAGACCCTCAAGCTATGAATTTTTTGTCTTTATTTAATAACCCCTTTTAAAGCTCCTGGTAATGCCAAAGTCAAGATAAGTGGATAGGAAAAAAAATGAAGTGGGCCATTTGCACTAATCTTTCTACATAAGGGCTCATAATAGAAGTGTTTCTCTGCTATGAAAGTTTTTGTTGAAGAGTATGATGCCAAGTAGTAGTATTTTCTGATAAATCATGTAAAAGACACCTCAATTTCCATGCCTTTCTGTTATCCTAATAGTCTTTCATGATGGAGGAAAATAAATACAATTTAATTTCAGAAGATAACCTATAATTTAAGGGTTAATTTACTTATAAAATTCTGAAGTAAAATTGCCACTCATCTGAATGACATCCAAGAAATTCCATAGAGGTAACTTGCAGCATATAATGCATCATGTTCAGAAAAATAATACCCTAAATATTTATAGTATAGGTTTTAATAATGATCCTGAAATGCAAAATGTTCATGTATCTTTATAGGGACCCTCTATGGAAGGATAACAAAACAAAAAAGCCCTGGTGATGAATGCCTCCTTGAAACACAGACCTGGGTGGTGAGAGGAAGGACTTCTCACTGTTATGAGTTTTATAAAGCTAGTGCATGTTAAAACACACATATAGTTGTTAGGTGGTGCTGAGTTGAGTCCAACTTATAGTGACACTATGTACAACAGAACAAAACACTCCCCAACACCGTGCCATGCTCGGCACTAGGTCAATTCTCTGTTATTCATAGAGTTTCCAATGGCTGATTATTTCAGGATTGTTTCAGGAGTAGATCAGCACATCTTTCTCCCATGTATGTACAAACATAAACACACACACATATATATGTATACATATATCCCTAGTATATGAAAATATTCAGAAGAAATCCTCTCAAGCCTAGGAGGAATAATTCAACAACAGGTAGGGAAGAGAGGGAAAATATCAAAATTTTAGTTTTACTAGGAAAACATATGCTGAATTTAAAAGCTTAGTTCTCATACTCAAAACTCCAATACTCTTCTTACTCATTAGGCCCAAAGTTTTGTTTTAGTGCACCTCTAATCCTATCATAAACTTGGTATGTTAAATTATGTCCAGTTACAGTGAATTAGTAAAAACAGGTTATTTAAAAATATAGTCAAAATTAGAAGTACATGTACAGAATAAGGCTCAACTCAAAAGATCTCTACAAATTTCCCTCACTTAAAAATTTTTTTTTCTTCTGTTGAAGAATTATTTTTCAGTCAAAAATTTAAAACAGTGTATTAAATATTCTTTGGTATGAGGATAGAAAGTAAATGAATCTGTAAATGCATGCATGCTAGCTAAATGACCCTTTAACTATTAAAGAATGAGGGAGATTTTATTTTGGCTTGAGTAAAAAACTAACTAAAATGTAATTTAGTGAAGTTTCTCTTTAATAATGGAAAGAGAAGGAAGAACAAGAAAGTTAAACCCAAAGGTATGAATTGGAAATGCTAAAAATTACTAAAAATGAGTGGTAACCTTTGAATAAAGAATCTTAAAATACCATAAATGTTTTATCATGACTTCTATTTTTCATGGAAGCACATGTTTTGAAATATATTTATCCTTGTTATTGAGCAGTGAAGCAGACCTTTGATGAAATGACTCACAATGCCAATTCACATGTCAAGAGGAGCATATTCCCCTCAGTGTGGGAAAGGTAAGAACTGAGATTCAGAGTATCAAATCAGAAGGTTTGGGCAACATAAAGATGACGACTTGGAGCCCCCAGGAAAGTCCAGACTATACTTTTAATGCGAGGTGTTTTAGGGTTACCTGGTACACAGGGCTTGGGTTTGCAGTCACAGAACTGGGTTTCACTTCTACTTCCTTACTTGTTTCTTCATCTGAAGAAGATCCTGAATGATAATCAGAGGTAACTTTATCAAGGGCCCTTGTAACTTTCTTGGAGATCTCATCCTTGTTCTCATCCTCATTTTCAAAGCTGGCAACAATGAATGCATTGTTTTTCTCTCCATACCTGAAGGTACACAAAAAATTTCTCAATCTTGAAGTCATATCCTCAAAGCAAGAAATGTCCAAAAAAACAAACAGGTTTGCACATGCCATTGTTCTAAGGCAATAAAGGAATCATCCCATAACTGGACTCTACATCCTAAATCAGCTCCATGCCTGCAAGCAGACCGTAATTTTCTATTTCTGGTCTACTTAAGTACAAATAAAAGTGACTCCATTTTCTTTCTAAATTTTCTCTTCTAGTGATTACTAACAAAATCATCACAAAGTAATTCATTCTTTTCATTACATTTTTGTATGTACCAAAGCTGGCAACACTGAATGCATGAAACTGGTTGTAAAGTTTTCTACTATTATTTCTAAATGACCACAGAATTTCCTAGAAATTCAAGTCACAAAAATCAACTAGATATTTCCTTTGAGATTTATTTTTGCCATTATTAAATGTAAAAGGAGCCCATTTCTTATATTCACACTGACAAAAGAAAGAATTCAGGCAATAATCTAAAAAAGAGTTGTTAATGAAAATAAAGGAGTTTTCCTTGCTGCTTGAATTATATTACCTCACTGAGATTTCTAGGATAACTGCTTTTAATTTTTTTGGCAGTACTAGGGGTTGAACTAGGGCCTCAAGCATGCTTTGCAAGTGCTCTACCACTGAACTGCACCCCTATCTCTTTTTACTTTTTGAGACAGGGTCTTGCTAAGTTATATAGGCTGGCTCTAGCCTCAAAGTTGCAATCCTTTTGTCTTTATCTCACGAGTTGCTGGGATTACAGGTATGAACTACCACACCTGGGCTCTTACCATAATTTTTTAAGGAAAGTCAGCAAGGCTTTTTTTTTTCCCTTGGAAGTATTGGGGAGCTAAACCCAGGGTTTTGTGCATACTTTGCAGTGGTCTACTACTGAGCTGTACCTCTAGAGCCCTCTTTTATAATTTTTTTTTTTTTATCTTGAGGCAGACCTTGCTAAATTACATAGGCTGTCTATGGCCTTGAACTTGCCATCCTCCTGCCTGTCTCCTGAATTGCTAGGACTACAGGCGGGTGCCACTGAGCCCAGATATGAGCAAGTCCTTTTATTCTTCCAAAACATTTTTGAAGGATTGACATAAAGAAATCTAATTGTCAAAGTATTTAACCTAAGGTGTTGGTTAAGAAAAAAAAAAAGAAAAGAAACAATTTGACAAGAGAAAATACTATTATGAATAGTAAAACCAAGTATTTATTCAAAGGACAAAAGAAAAATTCACTAATCTACTTAAATAGATTGTATAATAGAAACACTACGAAACAATTCTTAAGAAGTGTTAAGACAAAGGAAATTAATTACCAAGTTCTTACATAATATGTAATTTAAAATTAGAAATACAAAGACTGTAAGATTGAAAAAACCACCTTCAAGTGGAAATGTCAATCTATAATTCAATGGAAAATTAAGGGTTAACTGCTGTCATTTCAAGATACCTTTTCTTTCAAATTATTTTTGGATCACAGTGAGTGTAAGGCATAAACCCTAACTTCTATAAAAGCCTCTAAAAGTTTATGTGCCTATCAAGGGGTCTCAGATAAATTCTGTTTAAGTAGGTATCCCATCTTTCATTTCAACAGACTGAATGGAGCCATAAATACTACCTAAATATGGTATACAACTCCTTTTTCTATTCCTCTTGGGTTTATCTTACACATGGAGTTCCTATAGGCTGGTGGAAAGAGTACTGGACTAGTTTTCTGTTGCAGTTGTGCCTCTAACTCAGTGACCAAAGGCAAGTCACTTAATTTCCTAGGGCCTTAGTTTCCTATCCACTGGATAAGGAAGCTAGAAACAGCTGGGTACTTGTTTTCTTTAAACTAGTGATTCTTTGTATATGCCTAAGCAGGTGGGTGAGTTCCTAACACAGAATTTATGTAGTATACACAATATATAATTTCAAGTTTACTTAGGATAAAGTTTTAGGGACATATTTATTCCTATACCTTCATGATTTAAGGGTTCAACAAATTTTGACAAATAGGTTAATTCACATGTTAATGACAGTAATATTAACAATGGATTCAGGAATATCTTTTCACTTCTGCCCATTAATGAAGTTCAAATTCAAGCAAAACAGAAAAGTAGGAAATTTTCATTAGAAAAATCTCAGTCTTTGTAGAAACAGAAACAAATCAAAAGCAGACATCTACTAACTGAAGGATCAGTTTAAGTTACCTTTTTTTTTTTTGACACAGTATCTTACTATGTAGTTCAAACTACCTTCTAACTCGCTATGTAACCTGGGCAAGACTATAACTCAGGATCCTCTTGCCTCAGACTCACAAGTGCTGGGATTAAAAATATGTATCACCACACTCAGAAACTCAGATCTTTTTGACACCCAATTAGGCTTGTATCTTTCCTTTTGTAATATTTTAGTACGAGGGCTTTCATGGTAAGTGAAGCTACTGACTATATTACTATAGCATAGAAGGTACAGTTAATTCTGTAGAATAGGAAACAGATAGCTTAAAACTTTCCACTTTTCTATGACATACTGCTCAAACATCAAGGCTAATTTAGTTGATATGAAACAAACCAATAGCTATCTAATGTTCTTTATCAGAAAAAGATGCAGAAATTATAAAAGTTATAAATTGTATTAGGTAGACAATAAAGCTGCCACCTATTCTCAGACCTTCTCATCACAGGAAAGATCTGTTATCTATTCTACCTTCTCAAATATTTCACTAAGTGCTAACTATTTTAACTATATGACATTCACTGTAGTCGTCCGGCATTTTATCTTGACCGACCTCAAGACTATGAAAATGCCTTCTCTGAATACATCCTAATTTTTTTTTATAACTTCAGTCTCTAGAACACCAATGAGCTATTATTTTTAAAGACCCTGAGGTATTTTTCAATTATATAACTGCTATATCAGCATTGTATTAATTTCCAGAACATTTATCTTTCCAACTTTGGTCCAAAAGCTTTTCTCAATATTTCAATGTCCTCTATTAACTTATTGCTGATATGTCATTCTTGTAGGGATTCCGTTATCACTGAATGAGCACCCAATACTGTGATGGTGATTTCTATTAGCCATGGAAAAATAAACACCTGACAATTTTTGGAAAAATCTTAATCATATATAAAATTATTAGAAGGTGCTGAATGCAAAGAAGAGTTTCTTAAATTAACAAGATGAAAGCATAGTAGTTTTCATTATCTGGCATCATCAAGTAGTCCACTTAAATACAATGTCTGTACAAATAAAGCTTTTATCTTCAGGTGTCAAGACTTATTTTAAGCATTTTAAATAAACATGTCAAAAATGTTTATACAATTTCCAAATTTTTAAATACACTTGGATATAAAAATTTCTCTGATCTAAACTTGAGATGGCTTACTCTTTCTTTTTCTACCTAAGAAAAAAAGTGTGGGAGAATCTTTAAAACCTGTACCTCCTACACCCAATTTCCCAAAGCATATGCTTATACCAACTACTGGCCAATCAGGTAGTCTTCTCCAGGGGTGCTCTGATAAAATTTAGTGGAAAAATAGTCGTACATTTTTAGCATTATATATCTTCACTTCCACCTTCATTGCAGATGAGGTCAGAGGCTGTAACCACCTGAGGCATATAGTTAGATTTTCATCAAAGGGCAGCTTTAATGCATTCAATAGAGAAGCCAGGTGAATTGTACCACAAAACCAAAGAGAAATATCCTCCATGTAAGACACAGAAGCATTCTTATTGGGGTATGCCTCTGGTTCATCCTGTTCCTTCTTCCTGGAGAAAGTCTTTCCAACCTTGTCACCTAGTCAACCTAATTTCATCTTCATCTCCCTGCTTAAATATCATCTAGTCAGTAGTCTTTCTTGATCTCCAGCAAAGCAAGTAGCTTTCTTCTTTGTGTCACCTATGAGTGCACTTTGTACATATTTCTATTATGGCACAAATCAGACTACGTTGTAATTTGCTTACCCTCTCCTCTCCCTTATAACGCTGTCAATTACCTAAAAGAAGAATGTTGCTTTCATTTTGAAGAACCCCATAACTAAGTGTCTTATTTGTAAAAGAGCTTCTTTATGTGTAAAATAGGAGTGTGACCAGTTCTTCACTAACACCTCAATAAGAGTTTTTCATAAAATTCATATCTAAGAAACTCAGGTAAGTCTTATCCCTGGCTCCTGGCCATAAAGATACATTGGCAGACCATACATACATGAAAGAATTTGGTGAACTCAACTCAGTTGCCAAACCTAAGGACTCACCGACAGCACACCTCACATGGATCCACCCAGAGAGTGAGCTCTTTTGGTAAGCCCAGGTCGCTGTACAAGATGCAGCTATTCTCACAGGCTTTCAGGACATCAGGATCAACTCTCTGAAACTTATTGACACGAATACATCTAAAAAAAGAGAAGTTACATTAATGGCTTTAACAACCTTAATTACACACCTTATGTATCAGTATTTGCAAAAGTCAGTAATAATAAAATGTCCCGACAGAGAACATGGGAGTATATTTATCTGTTTAAGATAATAAATTTGACCAGTAGGCAAGGAGGTGCCATCAAGACTGCTGAGTCTGGTGGAAAGAAGACATCTGTGTGAGTCCAGAATAACCACTAAAACTAGCTTTACCTCAGTTTACCCAGAGACTATATGACTGTGCACATACATTAAATAAGCATGAAGATAACAGTTACATGAAATTAGTTAGAACTCTGAGGGTATTAGTTTTTGTAAATCAAATTCCTACAAAACAAAATCTGTAACTAACAAAAGGCCTCAAACAGTACTTCAAATGATATTTGGAAATTTGTGTACGAAGTTTTAATGTTATTAGCTTATTTTAACATCCCAGATAATAAAATAAGTGTGTGTGGGGGGTGGAGGGCTTTCTTTGCCTCCTTTACAGTTGTTCTAAAAATAAACAGTTAAGGACAAAGAATCATTCAATATCACAAATTTATGATTAAAATATAAGCCTAACATGTTATTGGCTCATTTCATATAACTTGTTACCCAAAGATTTTCTTAAAAAAAAAAAAAGTTGCCAAAATAATTGAGAAAAACTTCTAAACCAATAGAGTCTGTTACATTTTTTTTTTAACCCAAGAAATACCATACCTACCAATGGAATGTTGAATAAGAATGAATGCAAAAATGTACATTAAAATAAAAATTCTGCTTAGGAAGGAAAATGGTAGCTACAACAGAAAATATTTACTGCCTACAACCAAGAACCAATCAAGAGAACCTAAGTGTTAATACTAGTCCCAGTGCTTATTTACTGGGTGAGCTTAGATAAAATATTTCACCTATTCCTCAGACCTTAAGATATAAAATGTAGCAATACAAATTAACAATTAGTAAATATGCCATAGAATACAATGCTATTAAGAAGAATGCACTCTTTGGGCTGGGTAGAGCACTTGCCTAGAATGTGTGAGGTCCTGGGTTCAATCCCCAGCACCATACTCTCCTCCTTTAAAAAGAATAATGTGCTACTTAGTTTTTTAAAAATTGTTTTGTTAGTTGTTTTCAAGTTTTTATTAATAAAACAAAACAAACAAAAAAAAAACCACCAAAGTTTCCATTAGTTCTCATTAGACAATAGCTACTAATGTTTCTAAAACATAGGTCTTTATGAGCATTTAGTATGCAAGGAGCAGTTTCCTAAATGTTTTGCTTGTATTAACTCTTTCAATTCTCACAACTATCCCACGAGTTAGACACTATTTTCACTATTGTAAGGAAAACAAGAGGCAGAGAAAATGAATAATTTGTCCAACACAACACAACTAGTAGGAATGGATCTAAACGTCAAATCTAGGCCACTAGGCTCCAAAGTTCCTAATAATTATCTAACAATACCTAGGGTTGGGGATTTAGCTCATGATTAAAGTGCTTGCCTAGCAAGTGTGAGGCCCTGGGTTCGATGGCCAGCACAAACAAATCATCCCTACCAAAACCACAATGTACCTATCTTTTTATGTTTTTGAGATACTGGTTGAATCCAGGGCTTCACGCTTGCATGCTTTGTAAGTGCTGGACCACTGAGGTGTACCCCCAGCCCATTTTTTTTTTTTTTTTTTTTAACTTTTTGAGACAGGGTCGCGCTAAGTTATGCAGGTCTTGAACTTGTGATCCTCCCGAGGAGCTGGGATTACAGGTGTGTACCACCATGCCTGGTTCTATACCTATCTTAACAGCACCATTAACAACAGCAAATTCTGAGCAAAATAAAATTGTTTCATGAAGATGCCACTTGATTCATTTTAGAAGATGGACCTGGGCTACAGATTCTAATGTTGTATAGAGTAATTAAAAAGTTCCATGTGCCCCAGCATCAAAAGCAGTTAAACATGTAAAGACACATTTTTTTATACATTTTACCTACAATGAGAGTGACATAGGTTTTAAGTTTTAACATTATATGTAAATATAGATGCTTAAAGATTTCACTTTAACAAATTTCGATACCTTTTATATTTTAATGCAATTTTTTCATTCTTTACACTGTGACAACCCATCAGCTACTCTTCAAAAACAAGATTTTAGAACTGGCATAGAAATAGTCTTATCAAGCCAAGCACCCTGGTGCATACCTCTAATCCCAACTACAAGGAAGACTGAGGCAGAAGGATTGCAGGTTTGAGGCTAGAGGCAGCCCATGCAACTTAGTGAGTCTGTCTCAAAAAAAGTCTATCATGTACTTAATGTTGATGGGTCTTTCCAATTTTTTACAATTACAAAGTGTAAGAAACATCCATATTACACAGTTGCCTGAATTTCTGATGTTTCCAGAATAGAGTCTTAGGAGACTTGATGTTCAAAAGGCATGACTATTTTTAATAGATCTTAATAATACTGCCAAACTGTCCTCTACTAGTATCTCACTTGTATATACTTCAGAGAAAGTTTTAAATTTATATTCTCTTTTTTATATTACTGATCCACCATGAAGCCTAATAGTTTTTTTACTTCAAAGACAGATTTAAGATGACTCAATGATACTTCTGATCACATGCCAATTTAATCCTGTTTGACTACCTTTTATTCTCAAGTTTTTAGAATTAATGGAAATGAAATTGTACACTGCCTGACCTTCAAGTATTTACTTGACAGTGCCTCCTTTTGCAGTAATAGTATAGTGGCTTGGCACTTCCAAGAGCCTTCACCCAATGTCAATTACATCAGTGTAAAAAGCCTCAATACTTCTAACTCACAAAAGCTGGTCTCTCTATGAGAAATGATGATGTGAGAAGAAAAAAAAAAAGTAAGAGTGATAAGATAAAAATGACTTGAGTCTACATTAATATCTACATTTCTATTTTAATTCACCCCATTTTCCAACTTACTAGGAAACTTCTTTGGATAAAAAGGAAGGAAAAAAATATAGGAATTATCCTGGTTCTTTTCTTGTGAATAGAATACTAGCTTACCTGGAGTTAAGCAAAAGAGAAACAAAATCTATTTTCACCACCATCCTAAATTTCTCAAATCACCCTACATTTCCAAGAGCTCAGTGAGCAAAAGGAAGTCCTTATTACAATAAAGCACAGAACTGTTGATTTGTGGAGGAACTTTGGGGACAAGAATATGAACAAATAAAAGGAGAATTTCTATAGTTGTCCCCACAGTTGTAATTACTCCACATTTACCTTTTGTGGCCACATTCACAAAAGGAAAAAGATTTGACAGCTGGTTTTAGGAGAAGATTCTCAGTCCAGGTTCCTGAGTAGGCATATAAATACTAAGGGTGAACATGCCAGGACATGTTTTGTAGGAGGCTGCTCCTCTTTTAAGTTATAAATGTAAGTTATAAACCAGAGTACAAAAACAGCTGCAAGCAAGAATTCTCTTCCTTCTCAGTGCTAAGGCAACAGTGTATAGACAGCTCGTGGGAATTTGGAATCAGACTTGAGTTTAGATCCCAGAGCCAAAACCTACCAGTTGAGTCTTAAATGAGTTACTTTCATCTACAATATAGTTACACGGGCTTCTACTACAAGGAATTATGCACACATAAATGAGATCACTCTTATATGTGTCAACAACATATTAGGTGTCTAATAAGCTTAGTTCCCTTTCTCCATAAAACATTTTTCCCCATTAAAACGCAGTCAGCATGTAATTTACTTTTAGTACAAGACTCATTTCCCTCAACTGTTACCATGCCCATTTTATGAATGATTAGCAGTCTTCCTGAACTGTGAAAACCCCCAAGCACCTGTGATACACAAAGAAATGCACTCAGTCAGGAGACAGACTATAATCATAAGAGACTAGCTCCTATAAGCCTACAGCTTTGGCCTATCAAGTCTAGGCAGTAAGACTCCATCAATGAATACCTGTACTTTAAAATAAGTAAGAAGTACCTAGATACCACAGCATTCTGTATTTTGCAGATGAAATTGTGACAAGGATGGTCTGGATCCACTTTAGTCCCTTAGCCTTGTACTCAGCATAGATGATCTCCCTTCTCAGTTGGTCCAAGTTAACTGTCCAATCTAATCCCTTACCTGTAGGCCTGTCCTTTTGATGGTTTTTCCGGATACCAGTGATTTTTATATTTCTCTTGAAGTATTAGAGTCAATTTCTCAGCAAACCTCTCAACTGCCTCTTTTTTCAACTTATCATGTTTTCGAACTAGCCTTGTGAAAAAGAAGACAACAGCAGCAATTTCGTTCTTCATTTTTCCCTGTAAAGATAAAACAGTTTTTCTCAAAAAAATAAAATGTAAAAACTGGAAGATAAAACGCTACAAAATATCCTTCTTATTGCTTCCCTTCCTCATTCCAATTTTATCTAATGTTTCACTGGCTCATATCTGGAGTAGGGAACAAGCACTAATTTACGTTTGGCCCATACAGACCTATTATAAAATACTACTTAAGAATCCTATCATTTATCTTAGTGAAGAAGTACAGTAAGGAACACATCAAATTGTTTCTGTTGACTAAAATCAGAGATAACACCCAAAAAGAACTAGAATAAATTATACTACATAGATTTTACTATATATGTCAACGTTTAGCTACAAAATTAAAGCTTAAAATTCTGTGAGATTATTTGAACTTAAAAACCACAGAAAGGTACACTTTAAAATTTAGCATTGTAGAGCCAAAAGGTTAAACATAGTTACCATGTTATTTGGTAATTCTACTTTAAGCTATATGCCAAATAGAACTGTACTGTATATTTTAAGTGAATGCACTGGTATATGAATTATATCTCAATAAAGCTACTATACATAAAAAAAAAATCTCATACTGAGTTTCTGTAAATACTCTTTCAGGAACACAGACATACTTCTCTAAAAGTAAGAGAAACAAAAAATAGTAAGTAGCAAAGCATATTTAAATAGTGCAAATTCAGGACTGCCCACAGAAAAAGTCAAAGAAAAAATCAGCCACATTTTGGAATTGCCTCAAAGGACTGATTTATCATTGATTAATCCATAAAGGCAAAAATCTTGTCCTGTGATTGTTTCAATGTATATTCTGTCTTTCCTCAATGAGCTCATTCATTTGGCTGCTGTAAGTAACTTAGAGTTATTCAGATGCAGCATTTACTAAGCAACATCACGTTTTGGGGAGCCAATTATTAAAGACATATAGCCCTTGCTATATTTTGTAAAAAAAAAAAAAAAAAAAACTAACTTAGCAATGGTCTGTGTTCTTGCACATTCAGAAAACAAAACTGATTCTGTCAGTTTTCTTTCTTTTTTCAAACCACTCTGTCTCTCTTCATGATGTGATTCTTTCATTTTGTGCTCAAATACTACGGTACTGTGGGGGGACGGTACTGTGAAATAAATTCTATATACTTATCCAAGAGGTGTGCTGCCAGTCATATTCACTGACCTAGATGGGAAGACACCCAAACCTTCCTCCTGGAACCCTAGAAGGCCAAATTTACTTTCTACCTAACTACCAGCAACTGGGAATGGATCTGCACATAATAGTGTGTGAAGACACACAACTTCTGTCCGCTACAAGTGTCATACAATCTCCTCTTGAAAAATGTGAGCCATACCCACTTTACAAAGCTACATTTATATTCTACCACATTATGATGGAAAAGAAAACCCACTGGAATTTAATATACAAGGAGAAAGTTGCTTATGAAACGACACTAACCTCCACCCCACCAAACAAGAAACCACACTAAAGAAATGTACTGACTCCTAAACGAAATCATTCTCCTCATTCATTAAATTTATCAACTATTGCAAGGGATTTGCTTTTGTTCGCTCCGTTTCATATCAAAAAATAAAAGAAGGAAGGAAAGAACCACTTAGCAGTTGCTCTGGGTTGAAACACAAGATGAGTCATACGGACTTTATTTTTCTGTTTGAAGGAATGGTAACTGGAATAGCTGAAAAATCCCCTCCCACCAGTACTCCAGGAGTACCAAAAGGTAAAAAGAGGGAGAGAGATAAACTCAAGGAGAGAACAGCCAGAAGGCAGCAGAGCCAAAAAGACCCGAGGCGCTCTAAGGACCCTATATCCCTCTACCTGCCCTCAGAGCAAAAAGCTCCCATTTTAAATATCGCTCGGTGACGTCATCCCGGGACGTCGTCACCGCGGCGTCGGCTCAAGTTCTACTTTGTTCCACGGCCCAGCCTTCCAGGAGTTTATAAGTTTGCAGTTTCCCCTCCCTTGTAACGAAAAGCTGGTCGCAACCGTTTCTAGAAACAAATATTTCTCCTGGCCGACGTTCCCAGGGCTGAGGGAGCGGGGAGGCTGCGGGTGGGAGCGAGGAGCCCGGGGCCGCCTCGGCGGCGCGCTACAAAGCGGGACCCAGACCACGCGGGGGGAGAGAATTTCCAAGTGGCCGCGAGTTCGACTTTCGGGAGCCACCACAAGCCGCGGCGCAGCCGTCCCGCCGGGCTCTTAGGAGAGCGGGGCGAGGCGGCACCCAGCGTCCCCACCCACCCCTGAAAGATGGGCCTGCACGCCGCGTCCAACTTCGGCAATCCCGGTTTTCCCCGAGTTCGGGGGGCAGGGCCCCGGAGCCCCACTTCCTGCGCCCCCCACCCCGCCCCAAACACGCACGTTAGGAAGCGCTCTCCCCGCCAGGCGGCCTGCTCCCCGCGTGGCACCGAGTTCGAGACCTGGGCTCCCCCGGAGGCGCCACCTGCCAGACAAGCACACGGGGTCCGCGGCCCCGGCGACCCCGCGGACGCGAAGGGGCCCGAAGGGGAGGGGGTGGGCGGGCAGGCGCGCGAGGTCGCCGCTCTTGAGGCGGACGGCACGGCGCGGCGGAAACGTGGCAGAAGTCTCCGGACGGCGCCTCCTCCCGCCGGAGCCCCCCGAGGGTCCCGCGGAGCCCGCGGCGAGGCCCCCCCGCGGGCCCCAGCCCTGCCTCAGCGCGGGGCCGGACCCCGTGCACCCCGGCTCGATTCTGCATCCCCACCTTCCCCCCGCGCCCCGCCAGCCCTCGACGTGGCCTCGGGAGGACCCCGAACACCCTCCCCCCGCCGCCCCCGATGCCCTCAGCCCCGCCATCGCCGCCTCCCCCGGCCCGGCGCCTCACCGCCGCCGCGCCGCTGCCCTGAGGCTGCAGATTCGGCTGCCCTGGTCTGGTCCTGGCCGGGATGAGAAGGCACTGGCTCGGCGGGGACCCCCGCGCTGGGCGACCCGGAGCGCGGCGAGCCTAGTGCGGCGCGAGCGGCTCCCGCGTCGTCGGGCGGCCGAGCGCGCGCGGAGAAGACTGGCGGGCGGCGAGCGCGAGAGTGAGCGAGCGCGGCCCCGAGGCGGCGCGCGGGGGGCTTGAGGCCCGGAAGAGGGGAGGGGCGATGACCCGGGAAAGGGTTGGCACCGCGCGGGACTGACTCGCGCTCCTGGTGGGAGGAGCCAGGGGCGGGGCCTCGTCGCGGACCCAACCCCGGGCTGGCGCCTGTCCGCTCGACCCGGCAACAAGCCCCGCGGGGACCTTGGGCTCCGACGGCGGTACTCCAGGCACAGCTGCCTCACCTATTGCGCCACTGCTGTGCTGACGACTCACTCTCCCTCACGCCTCCTCAATCCCCCCCACCAACACCGTCCCCAGCCTCCGAGCTCCCCACCTCCCGCAGGGCATTCAGGGGTCGTGCGGGTCACATCCTCCCGGCACATTGGCCTTTCCTCCCCTCTCTTGGTCTCTGAAAGTGCAAAGCCACTTTGCGCCCTTCCATCCTCTTGCGGGGAGGGCAAGTTCTAGACCCAGCTTTGTAGACCCAGAACTTCGCCTTGAAATACAAACCAGGTAGGAAAAGGTAACTTTGCATTTATGGGCTGATCCTCATCGTTCTTGTTGTAGTAATCACAGACACATTGTGCAGCCGCCTTGCTATAGTTGAGGTAGATTGTTGAGAATTCTTCTTTGATCCGATTCCCCTCCAAGCCGGTGTCTCCCTCAGCCAGGACTGCCTCCTGTTGAACATCCCTACCTGGCACCAACTAGTGTTTTGCCCGAAGGAGAGGCTCCTGGTGTCCTAGTTGAATGAAGGGAGCCTTGAGTGTCCAGGCTTTCTATTTCTGAGACACTTCTACTCAAGGACTTCCAGGTGCAAAGCTTAATCTTTGACCAAATACGAATAGGGAAAACAAGCGTTTACCTTTCTGAAGAAAGGAAGGAAAAAATTTCCATCGTTTTATATTGAATTGGCACCAAAGTATTAGTGTTGTGAAAGCACTTTAGTACATCAAACGGTCCAGGGAGTAAGAGATATCCCT
>VMDO01005991.1:0-76187 GCA_007922755.1 Pedetes capensis | reverse complement strand
CTCCCGAGTTGCTGGGATCACAGGCGTGTGCCACCACACCTGGCTCTCGAATATTTAAACTTTTTATTACTGATGTTGGTTATTACTTATTGCAATTCAAAATAATAGCTTTTTATATTTTTACCAGTAATAAATATACAATCCCAAAACCTAAAAAATAATTACTCTGTTGTAAAGCTGGGGCTACTTGTCAACTTAAAGAGGATATTGTCATTTATGCCTCAGACAATTCTAGGAAATGTGAGGGTATTTTCATTTTAAACTTACGACCATCAGATTGAGATTATTTGACTGATCCACACTTTTAACTCTAAAATTTCATAAAATTGATAAGCAGCCATAATTTTCAAAATTTGTCCAGAAATTTCTAAACCGTAGAATTAATGTTTTAGGTAATGTTTATAAATCTGTGACCCACATGACCCAGATTTATAGTTGCTGTTGTTAGGTGCCCTTCAGTTGAGTCAGACTTATAGTGACCCTATGTCCCAATTCTGTACTCAGCACATTATCTTTTTTAAGTTTAAGCCCATTGTTGCAGACACAGTGTCAATCCATCTAATTAAGGGTCTTCCTTTTTTCTCTGAGCTGCCACTCTCCCAAACAGAATGTCCTTCTCAAGCAATTGTTCCCTCCTGACAACATGTCCAAAACACATAAGACGCAGTCTAGCCATCCTTGCTTCCACAGAGCACTCTGGTTGCACTTCTAGGACAGGTTTGTTGGTTCTTTGGCAGTCTGTGCTAGATTCAATATTCGTCTCCAGCACCATCATTCAAAAGCATCAGTACTTTTCCTGTTTCCCTTATTCAATGTCCAGCTTTCACAAACATATGAAGCAACTAAAAATACCATGGCATGAGTCAAGCGCACCTTTGTCTTCAACGTGATATCTATCTTTATCTTTCAACACTTTAAAGAGGTATTTTGCAACAGCTTTTCCCAATGCAATGGGTCTTTGGATTTTTTGACTGCTGCTTCCGTGGGTGTTGATTGTAGAACTAGGTAAAGCAAAATCTTGGACATCCTCAATCTTTTCTCCATTTTTCATGAAATTGCTTATTGACCTAGTTGTAAGGATTTTTTTGTTTTGTTGATGTTGAGGCACGATCCATATTGAAGGCTATGTTTTTTGATCGTCATCAGTAAATGTTTCAAATACTCTTCACTTTCAGCAAGCAAGAGTTGTATCATCTGTAGGTTGTTAAGGATATTAAAATAAAAACAAAAACAAAACAAAAAGCATAGGTGAGAAACTGAAGCCTAATTTCAACGCAATTGTTTTAAAAAATTATCATAGCCAACAATACAAAGAAGATTCAGTACATACTAAACATTATATCCCAAACACTTCTCTTTTCTCTCTCATCCACTTCTCTCCCACACAGTAGATGCTTTTGTGCCTTTCAAAACCTGTCCTACTCTTTAGCCCTGTCTGTGTGCTTAAGATCATTTCTCCTAGCTTTACTTCTGAATCAAAATTACAAAATCAAAGAAACAAACAAAAAAATTGATCTAGCAAGTGGGACCCTTCTCTCTAGGGGTGTAAAAGGGGAGTTGCTCAGGAGTGCATATTTTTGTCCTGCTAAATTCATATGTTGGTGACTAATTCACCAATATGATGATGATATTGGGATGTAGCATCTTTGGGAGGTGATTAGTTACGATAGTGGAGCCTCATGAATAGGATTTGTGCCCTTATAAGAAGAGACTCCAGGGAGATGATCACTTTCTGTGTTCATTCATAGAGAATACGAGAAGATGATAGCATGGCAGAAAATCTACCTTTACCAAATGTTGGATCTGTAGGCACCTTGATATTGAACTTCTAAGCTTCTAGAACTGTGAGAAAGACCTGTTTAAGCCACTTAACCTATGGTATTCTGTTATAGCAGCCAAAGCTCAGACAGCTGATATAAATAATTACATATTAATATGTATTTCTCTTTCACAGTTAACTTTAAATATTCACTAATATTGCCTTTTAATAGGCATAGTTTGCTTCAACAGAAGTGATTTCTTTTGAAAACAATCCATCATGTTAGAGCTGAGCCTTTATAATACCACATATGCTGTGGTTGTATAAGTCACAAAGAACAACATTCATAATCAACAAAATCCATGAATGGCTTTCAAAATCTCATTTGCACTGAATATGTGTATAACTTTAAAATCTGTTGTTCCTTTGAGCTCAGAGAAGTTCAGTACTGAAAACAGAATAATCTCTGTATCATCTTCTCAATTCACATGTTTAGTTTGCATCTGAATACATGACCACTTTTATAGCAAATACAGAGAGTTCTATTATGTAACTTCAGAGGAAAGTGCACTGGCCTTGGAAATCATTGCAGGTTAAGTGAGTGGGATCTAAGACCTTCTAATTCGAAAAACACTTCAGTATATTTGTGTAAGTTCTCTGTCACTATAATGAAATAACAGATAATTAACAGATAAAGGGAGGAGGTTTATTTTGGCTCACAGTTTTGGAGTTCTAGTCTAAATCAAGTGAATTCACTACTTACCAAAGTAGTGAATTCTGGTGGGCATGTTGGATGGCCATGGTGGGAACCACATTGTATAGCAAATTGCTCTCCTCATAGCCAGGAAATAGGAAAAAAGGAAGAGGCCAGGGTCTCATAAGTTAACACATAAAATCCATCATAGTAACCTTTATTCAGTAATATTTTCTCCCTCCCTCCCTCCCTCCCTCTCTCTCTCTCTCTCTCTCTCTCTCTCTCTCTCTCTCTCTCTTTCTTTCTTTTTTGCAGTACTGGGGGTTGAATCCAGGGCCTTGCACTTGCATGCTTTGCAAGTGCTGGACCACTGAGCTGCACCTCCAGCCCATTTTTTTACTTTTTTGAGACAAGGTCTTGCCAAATTATGCAGACTGCCTCTGGTTTTGAACTTGTGATCTTCCTGTCTCCACCTCCTGAGCCGCTGGGATTACAGGCATGTGCCATTGGGCCAGGCTCAGTAGTATTTTCTTAAAGTCATGCTGATAAGTAGGTTTAAAAACATAAATCCCTTAGCAACACAAATGATGCTTTCACTAAGGAAAAAAAAACCTTTGTTTTTATTTTTGTTTATTCTTTTCAGTCTGTTGTGTGGTAACAAAAATGAATGGGGTGGGGGGAAGGAAGATTGGATAACTGTTTTCATCAAATTTTTGTGCTAAAGTATTGGGGACAGTGCTTTAAGATCAGAAGTCAAACAAATAAGTTGGTCACAATCTGTTCAAAGACAGAGACACATTGCTATGGTTTGAATATGTCCCCTCCAAAATTTAGGTGTTGCCAAAGTGGTCGTATTGGAATATGGGGCCTTTGAGTGGTGATCAGGCCATCTGAACTACTCTTCTGAATGAAAGTAAGTATTCTCATAATAGGGCTTAGTGAAGGGAGCTTGTCTGCTTTCCCCTGCCTGCTTCTACCAAGTGGGGCACAGCTTTCCTCTCCTCCAAAGGATGCAGTAATAAGGTGCCATCTTGGAAGGAGAGAATGGTCCTTACCAGACAACCAACCCTGTTAGTTCCTTGATCTTGAACTTTAGTTCCTTGATCTTGAACTTTCTAGCCTCCAGACTATGAAAATAATTTTCTATTCTTTATAAATTACTCAGACTCAGGTATTTGGCTGAAGCAGTATAGGAATAGACAATCTACATATTATAGAGTGTATTATGAGGCAGGTGCCGTGGCACACGCCTATAATCCCAGTGACTTGGGAGGCTGAGGCAGGAAGATTGTGAGTTCAAGGTTAGAGGCAGCCTGTGTAAGTTAGAGAGGCCCTGTCTCAAATTCAAAAATAAAAGGACTGGGGGGTGCAGTTAGTGGTGGAATGCCCTCAGTTCAATCTCTAGCATTAAAAAAATTGTGTTATTGATTAAGGGCCACATAAATATATAAAGTCCCATATGTGTCTGTCAGCTTGCTGTGCTGTGATGCTGATAGCTATGTCACTGGTGTGTCAGATACCAGCAGGGCTACCCATGGTGGACAGATTTCAGCTGAGCTTCCAGACTAAGACAGACTAGGGAGAAGGACACAAGAGTCCACTCCCAAAACAATTGACCATTGAAAACCCAATGAATAACTGAGAAGCACTGTCAAATATAGTGCCAGAAAATGAGCACCCTCCAGGCTGGAAAGCATCCAAGAGAAGACTGGTAAAGAATTGCCTTCTCAAAGTAGAGTCAACTTTAATGACAGGAATGGAGTAAAGCCCATGGGACCTCCTGTTGCTGATGTGGCATGACTCAAAATGAGAAGAAACAGAGGTTACAATGGGCTCAAACATAAAAATGATCTTGTGCATGGCACAGTGTTGGGTAGTATTTCATTCTGTTGTACTTAGGGTTGATGTGAGTTAGACCTGACTCCACAGCACCTAACAAACAAAACAAAGATATAAAGTAGGTGTCCTACCTTTTGGTCTCATTGAGTAAAGAGGAATTGTCTTGGGTAGCATATAAATTATATAATATAGTTAGTGCACACACATAGTAAAGGGGTTATGAAGAAAATAAATGCCAAAAACATAAGATTTTAAGTGATTTTGGAGGGCCCCATTACTAGCTGTTCTTTCCCACAAGCCACAGGTTGGACATGCCTGAGATACAGGCAGTAGTAGTGTAAATACAGCAAAGGGTTTGGATGTGATTGGACTCCCAACTAAAAGGAAGTTTTACAGACTATGAGGACATCCTTGCAAGCCTTCTTCATCATCACTACATTTTCAATACAGGCAGGTAGTAAGGGAGAGGCCATAAACATAAGGAAATTACTTCCACAGCACAGTCACTTCTTTAATGCAAGCAACGTCAGTTGCACCACAGAGACAGCTAGAACTAATCAGATTCACACAGCAAGCCCTGACACTTGATGACTTAATTAGAGTGATTATGGACAGGTTTTAAAAGAACCTGCTTTGTCAGCAGATGATCCAATGAGATGTTACCATAATGAGCATATTCCCACCCCACCTGTGACCCAGGAGTAGCTTAAAACATGGACTAAAGTTAGTACATTAATAATTGCTTGTGATGTGGTTGGCAAAATACTTTGCAATGGTGTACTTATAGGAGTGCTTTAGATGATAGTTGCAGCAGGTCCCATTTTTCTTTAGGAAAAGTTACTATTTTTTTTTGTGTGTGTGTGTGTTTGTGTGTAGACTTTGTTTCTAGAGGTAATGAAAAGAATTTATAACAGAAGGATTTTTTCCAGTGTTTTTGTATTGCCAAAAATGCTCACAAATATTTTCTTTTTCTTTTGTTTTCTCTTCTTTTTCCCAGAATAAAAACTGGCGAAAGTAATAAACTATCTATGACCTATACCAAAACAATGACAACAGACTATAAGGAAGGAAACAATAAAACAAAGAGGTTGGGTTGGTCATTTTCTGTTTTGTTTTACTTTGTTTTCAACTGCAGACATGTAAATATTGAGTTCTCATAGTACTGAGGAAATGAAATGAAAGAATAATACTTGTATTTGATGTCCAGCACAATTATTATGTAAAAAGATGCATAATTCTAGGACATTAAAATGTCTCAGAGTGACAGCATTTGGGAGAATACAGTTCAGTAGTCCTTTAATAGGGCTAGGATTTAGCTCAGTTGGTAGAGCGCTTTGCTGCAGTCTCTGAGGCCCCGAGTTCAATTCCCAGCACTGCAAAAGTGGGAGAAGGACCTGGCAATCCACTCCCAAGGCAATCCCAAAACAGTCAGCCATTGAAAACCCTATGAGGGTCACTATGAGTCTGATACCGACTCCACAGCACCTAACAACAACAACAACACTCCTTTAATATGGGTGTGAAGCTTATGCTAATTCCACTAGGCTTTTTCAATTGTGTAAACTGTTCATTTGGAAGACACAAAATTAAGTGATGACTATTTTTAATTTTCTGTGACAGTACAGTTTTTATTCAGTTTTATTATTTAAGTCAAGTAATTCAATAAATGCATAACTAAAGGTTTTTTATTAGTAATTTTTAATGCAGAACTTAATGGATTTCATTAAAGGTTTGAAAATATATTTTGATTTGTTGAAGCTGGATGTGACAGTATGGCACATGTCTGTAATCCCAGCAATGCAGAGGCTGAGGCAGGAGGATCATAAGTCTAAGGGCAGCTTGAGCCATATAGTGAAACCTTGCCTCAAAAAGCCAAAAAAAAAAAAATTGTTTATAGAATTCCATATATTTTTGTGTTCATGAGTGAGAAAAAAAATCGCAGTCTAGGAGAGACTTTCAAAAAGGAGTAAGCCAAGAGGCAGCATTCTTCTCCCTTTACATTCATTTCCTCTCTTCTTGAACTGATCACCTCTTGGCTCTGAATACCACCTATGTGAGAGGACTCCATGATTAACAGTTGCAGCTCCAAACAATCCTCTGAAGTCCAGACTTTCTATCTAAGACCTGAACGAATGTCTCCTCTTGGGTGGCTGATAGGCATTTCATACATGTTTATTCCAAGATGAACTCACATTTATCCCTGTCCCATAATTTCCACTAAATTTACTCCTCTTTCATTCTTGGTTATCTCAGTATAACTTTTACCAGTGGCTCAGATCCAAGATTATGCTGTTAACCGTGAATCCTCTCTTGCCCCAACACTCCATAAGCCATCCATGAGCAAATCTCTTGACTCGTCTTTTGCTTTTGAACTCTTTTTGACCCACTCAAGTAACAATTTCATATGGTTCGATGTAGTGTAATCTGAGACTGACCATTCCCACCTCTATTATGATTTCCTTAGATCAAGCTGTTACATGAATTATTGCGGCACATCTAACTGGATTCTACACAGGGTACTTCAGAATGGTCCTTTTAGAATGTAAGTTTGATCATGTCATGCTTCTGGCCCAAACCGCCATTGCTCCCCTTTTCACCCATAGTAAAAGTCAAAAGACTTATAGCCTAGGAGGCCCCATGGCAGCTGCCTCCTCCTTTGCCCCACAACCTATGCTTTCTAGTTCTCTGCCTCATTTCCTACCATACTCCTCTGTCATTTCAACCCAGGGTCATGGTCTGTATTAGTTTGTGATTACTATTATAACAAATGATTATAGATTGGCCCAGATTTAGCACCTTAAATCAACATAAATTTATAATTTCATAGTGCCGTAGGGTTAGTAGTCTGTGTTGACTCAGCTGTTTTCTCTGGTTGTCGGCAGAATCCAGAGCCTTGACTTTGTACAACTAATGTGCCTGTTGCCTTCATGCCTGCCAGTGGGGGCTACCCTTACCTCCTGTAGGACTCTCTGGTCTTGCCTGTTGATCCCTATATTTCAGATGTAGCAACAACATATGGTACCTCTTTCATACGTGGAATCTCTGATTTCTCCTTATGATGAGTCTTTCTTGTTGCACCCAGAAAATATTCTCTGCTTTTAAGGGCTCATGTAATTATATTGGGCCCACTTTCATAATCTAGGATAATCTCTTTATTTAAAAGTTTGAAACACTTATTTCATCTGTAAGGTTCCTTTGACCTGCATTATAAAAAAATCATGGTTTCCAGGAATCAGGGCATTACTAAGATTTGGATACGGTTTGATTGTGTCTCCCACGGGTTCATATGTTGAAATTTTATCTCCATTATGAGGAATTAAGAGGGTAGAAACTTAGTCCAACTCTGGTGTTTAAAGTTAGGACCTTTGGATGGCGATTAGGATTAGATAAGATTATCAGAATAGAGCCCCATGATTGAATACTGGTGCCTTTGTAAGAAGAGAGAGAAAGTTCAGAAGACACACACTTATGTGCACTCCTTATTTCTTGCCATCTGATGCCTTGTACTGCTCTAGTCTCTGCTAGCAATCAGGCTATCATCAGATGGGGTATCTTGAACCTCCAGAACTAAATAAACTTATTTTCTTTGTAAAGTTACCCAGCCTCAAGTATTTTATTATAGTAATACAAAACAGACTAATACAGGCACAGGGAACCATGATTATTTTTTTTTAATTGTTGGGGTTTTGTGGGTTTGTTTTGTTTTTTAGAGACAGGTTCATGGTATGTATCTGAGGCTGGCCTGGAACTTACTATGTAGACCAAGCTGGCCTCAAACTCATGATCCTCTTGTCTCAGCCTCCCAAATCCTGGGATTACAGGCATGTGCTACCACACCCACCCGGGGAACCATGATTCTGCATATCGTATAGCTTCTTGGCCAAACAGATTTCTTTCTCAGGCCCTAGGCTTTGGGGTCCTCCTACCTGGAATATTCTTCCCCTGGGTAATTCTACAGCTCATTACATCACTCCTTCAGATTTCTGCTGAGTTATCATCACATCCTATTGGACTGTCTGACTGATGTTTAAAGAAAACATCCCCCAATTACTTCTTTTCCTATTTTTTCTCTCATCAAAACCTGACATAGAATATATTTGTTCACTTGTCTATCATTTGTCTCCCACTACTAATTCTCTCTCATCAAAATCTGACATAGAATATATTTGTTCACTTGTCTATTGTTTGTCTCCCACTACTAATTCTCTTGATAGCAAGGACTTTGATTTATTCATTGTTGGATTCCTGCTACCTAGAACAGTTCCTCACCATGTGTCTGCAACCTTGTCATGCTCTGGGGGCTTGCATGTTGCTGTGATGCTGAAAGTTATGCCATCAGTATGTGAGATACCAGCAGGACCAGTCATGGTGGACAGGTTTCAGCTGAGCTTCCAGACTAATATAGACTAAGGAGAAGGACCCAGAGCCCACTCTCAAAACAATTAGCCATTGAAAACTCTATGAATAGCAGAGAAGCATTGTTAAATATAGTGCTGGAAAATGAGTACCCAGGGCTGGAAGGCATTTAAGACACAATTGGTAAAGAGTTGTCTCCTCAAAGTAGAGTTGACCTTAATGATGAAAATGGAGTAAAGTCCCTGGGATCCCCTGTTGCTGATGTGGCATGACTCAAAATGAGAAGAAACACAGTGATTGCAACAATGGGCTCAAACATAAAAAGATCGTGTACATGGAACAGTGGTAGTGTTTCATTCTGTTGTACATAAGGTTGTTATGAGTCACACCTGACTGTATGGCACCTAACTACAACAACAGAATGTTTCTTGATAAGTGGTAAAATGTTCAATAAATATTTGTTGAATAAGTGAAAATCAAAAAAGCTCGAGACTTCACTCATTGTGTATGAGAAAAACGAGTTAGTTCATGGTGAATTGATCCCAGAGAATCATTTGGAAAAAAAAAAACTTATTCAGAAGAGTATCATGACCAGGTATTATGGGGTGTGCCTTGTAATCCCAGCAAATCAGGAAGCTAAGGCAAGAGAATCACAATTTCTTCCTTCTTTTTCTTTCTTTTCTTTTTTTCTTTACTTCTCTTTTTTTTCTTTTCTTTTCTTTTCTTTTCTTTTTTTTTTTTGTGGTACTAGGGGTTGAACCCAAGGCCTTGCACTTGCATGCTTTGCAAGTGCTGTACCACTGAGCTGCACCTCCAGCCTATTTTTTTACTTTTTGAGACATGGTCTCCCTAAATTATGCAGACTGCCTCTAGTCTCAAACTTGTGAAAGAGGACCACAATTTCTAGGCCACTTATCAAGACCCTGTCTGAAAAAAATTCAAAAAGGGATTAGGTTTGCAGTTCAGTGGTAGAGTACTTGCCTATCATGCACAAGTCCTTGTGTCCAACTCCCTAGTCCTGAAAAAATGGAATATCATTTGTTTGTCAGATGTCTTGTTGAAATCATTCAAGTAACAACTTTTATAAGTATCTCCTGATCTGTCATAAATGAAAACAAACAGCCTGGCAATATTGTCCTTGGTTTACCCAAACTAGCTCAAATTTTCAATTTTTTCCATCACTAAATGCAGGGAAGATCTTTTAATACTCTGTGCTGAAGTCTTGAAAGAGCTCAAGACCAAGTCTGTACTTTTCAGAATCCTCTTTTCTCCTTTTCAAAATCAGGACATGTCACATTTGCCAATTCTTGATATTCCTCTTACTTTAAATATTTCTTCAGAGATTTTTGACAGTGTACCCTAAATCTGCAAATATATAGAGCCAGAGTTATTATCCCTTCAAAGTTACCATTCTTTCTTTATTCCTCAACCAACTTCCTTAGGATGGTTTGTTCTTTCTTGATTAGGGTTCTTTTCTTTAGATTAAAGAATGAAAACAGAATGAGAATTTGAAGGTTGTGCTTTTGTCTCCGACTATACGGAGCAGGATCTGAACATTTTCTCTGAACTTAGCTAAACAAGCTCCTTGTGAAGTGCCAGCTCCTTCTGACATTTAGCCTTCCGTCATTATTGTTGAGTTTCAGCTGATACCGTTATATTTGTAGCTGATCTGTCAGACTGCACCTTGTATAATCTGACAGGGGGGAAATGCTGGTTTCCTCAGCATTTGCCCCCTTTCTTTCTTACTAGATATTATTTTTTGATAATATGGGCAGACTATTTTACAGTTACCCATCCCTCATGATTCATTTTCTATTTTAGATTTGTCAATGCAAGCATACCTGTCCCTTAGAATGAACAGACTTAAGAAAAAAGATTCTTGAATCTATGTAAGTAAGCAAGAAATTGTGCTGTATACAGATGGAACTGTGGTTTTGTTTTGTTTTTGTTTTTTCCCTCAAAGTATGGTCCCTGGATCACTTTAACCAGAATCATGGGGCAGGGAGAGGGTTACTTATTAGAATGTAAATTACTAATTACTGAATCAGAATTGGAAGGAGATGGATGGGAGGCTTGAGAATTGGTGTTTTGTTTCCAGCAAATGTCTCAGGTTATATTCTTCAAAATTTGAGAACTTTATTTGTAGAGGTATAACCCTCATTATTAAGGAGCTAATAGTATATTTAGTATGATAGGCATAAAAATAATATATATATAAAATGAATGACATATACAACAAGTGTACTTGAGCCACAAAGTCCAGTGGTTAGGAACGAGATGGTAGGAGTTAAGGTTGGCTTCAGAGAGCAGATGTTTATGGTTCATACAAGTCACTCAAGAAGTGTTTATTGAGTTAATGACAAAAGCTGTCCTAAAAGGTGAACAAACCATAATATTCTTCAATTGAAAAAGAATTTGAAACTATTTTGTCTTTCCCTATCATTGTGCTCAAAGAGAGTCGGACCTGACTCTATGGCACCCAACAACAATAATATTATCATACAGATGAGGAAATTGAGTTCCAGGGGTATTAATCCAAGCAATTGCCCCATGTCACACAACATGGTGGTTTTGGAAAAGACTAGAACCAAGGTTTCCTAACTCCAGACTTAGTACTTTCTCAGCTTGTCTATGAGATAATTTAAGCTGGCTGAGAGCAAAGGGGGGAAGGTATTTTGAGAACTGGAGTAAGTTTAGTTGAAATCTGTATGAAAGTGGTGCACATTAACCAACATAGCACAAGTCAGAAGATTTGATTAAGAGATTGATGACAGACAAGCCTGAAAAGGCAGATTGGGATCAAATGGGGAACCACTTAAATACCAGAGTAAAAGGTGTAGGTAGTGGAGAGCTGCTGAAAATTCTGGGACAATATAAAAGTAATGTATTAGGAATATTAACCTTTAGTTGCTGTGAGGAAAGATGAGAAGAGTGAAAGGCCAAAGCCAGGGAGATACATGAGGTGGAGATACATGGTCCATGAAGAGAAAAATCAAGGCCCAGATTGATAAAAGGATACATGGGTGAACAAATTTAGAATTTGGATCAATAAAACCAGTTCAATTCTAGCCTAGTTCATTGGTTTCCTTCTTTTAGTTGAGTAACTTTCTAGCTACATTTTTAAAAAGACATAGGAATTCACTTTTTCTCAGACTAATGCAGAGCCCAACTTCTCCAAACTTTCCTTTTCTCAAACCCCATCATTCTTTTCATAAATAAACAAATAATAATCAAATTTAAGTCTTACACTTAGAAGACTATATGGAAACACTACATTAAAATACCAATTCCTTTATTAAACCTTGAGAAGAAGTATCTGCTTTTTGTTAGTCATTGTGCCAAGTTCTGGGCCCTTAGAAACCCATAAGGTTTGTTCATGTAGGGTTCTCCAGAGAATCAGAGCAAATAAGAGTTGTATAAATATATACAATGCCTGCAGCCGCAGCCCTGTGGAATCCAATCCCGTCAGATCTTGGAAGCTAAGCAGGGCCGGGCCTGGTTAGTACCTGGATGGGAGACCGCCGGGAACACCAGGTGCTGCAGGCTTGGGAGAAGGACCTGGCAACCCCCTCCCAAAAATCAATCTGCCATTGAAAACCCTATGAACAGCAGAGAATCACTGGCAATAGTGTTTCCCCTGTTGTACAGAGGGTCGCTATGAGTCGGACACCGACTCGATGGCACCTAACAACAACAACAACAAATATATACAAAGAGATTTGTTTCAAAGAATTGGCCATGCAACAATGGAAGCTGGCAAGTCCCAAATATGTAGGATGAGTCAGGAAGTTGGAGATGCAGGAGAGTCAATGGTATAGCTCTTTTCTAGGTCTGAAGGCCTGAGAACCAGGGGAATCCATGGTGATTCGCTGTCCAGTTGCTGGCAGACTCAAGACCCAAAAAGAGCTGATTTTCCAGTTAGAGTTAGAAGGCCTGGAAAAGCCAGTGTCCCAGTTAGAAGGCAATAGGAAAGGAAGGATTTTTTCTCACTTGGAGGAAGGTCAACATTTTTATTTTATTCAAAGCTTCAATTAACTACATAAGTCACACCCATATCATGGAGAGCAGTGTGCTTTACTCAACGTGTGGATTCAAATGTCAATTTCATCCAAAAAACACCCTCACAGAATAAAGTTTGAATAAGTACCTGAGTGCCCAGTCAGACCGACATATAAATATAACCATCACAGTCTCTGTCTTCAAGGAGTTTACAAGTTACTTGAGGAAACGGAAAGGTAAAATAATAGCACATAGTTTTAATGCTGCTAAACCCAACTCCTGAGACCAAGAGGTCTCTGAAATAAGTTTGTTGAGCCATTACAGATGTTAGCCAAAAGAAGAAACAAACAGGTTCTGGGACAAATTCCTATAACTACCAGCAAAGTCTACAGGATCTAGGAAGCCAGAAAAATGTTAAATGAAAATTTGGGATAGAAAGTAAATTTATTTACATTGAACCTGCATTGGCTATTGATTAGAGGGGCAGGATCATCAGAAGCAGGAAGCCTTTGGACTAGGAGGACAATCTACAAGGAGAAACAACCATTGCCTCCGGGTTGCTTAGGCCTGTGAGCACTATTCAGTGGCTTCTACGACATCACCATGGGCTGGGATTTAGCTCAGTTGGTAGAGCGCTGCGCTGCAGTCTCTGAGGTCCTGAGTTCAATTCCCAGCACCACAAAAATGGGAGAATGGACCTGGCAATCCAGAAACAGTCAGCCATTGAAAACCCTATGAGGGTCGCTATGCGGTGGATACCAACTTGATGGCACCTAACAACAACAAGGGCATCACCATAGTATTTGAGTTAAGAATTTAACATACATTCAAGATTGTGAAATGGTCTTTTGTTCTTTTTGGTCTGTAGCTTGCTACTGATTAATTGCTCTATTTATATTTCCTTCCATTCCTCACTCCTTTTAAATTGAATTTAGGACATCTTAGAATTTTTGAAATCAGTGCTTCAATGCAGTTATGTTTTAAAATGCCATGGAAACACTAATGAGGGAATGATAAATTTTGCCTGTGGAGAAATGGGAGGTCAATGAAGTTATATGGAAAACACCTGGATGGCCATTTTGTTTATGGATATCAGCTCTTTGACTATTGCCAGAATGCTCAAGAATATCTCCAAACTGTTCTGGATGGGAAATAAATGGACTTTTGAGGGCTGGATGTGGCCAGGAGATTAAGAATGAGAGTCTAAGAAGAAACCAAGATTATCCAAAATATATTGGGCTGATTCTTGAATGGAGAAGACACCCATATGAAAATTTCTAAGATTTAGGATTTGGGAAGAGTTCTAAGAACAGCTGGGTGTGGTAGTGCACACCTGTAATCCCAGTGACTTTGGAGGCTAAGGCAGGAGGACTGTGAGTTAGAGGTCACAGGCAGCCTGTGTAACTTAGCAAGACCCTGTCTCAAGATAAAAATAATTTTTTTAGTGGGCTGGAAGTGCAGCCCAGTGGTAGAACACTTGCAAAGTATGTGTGAAGCCCTGGGTTCAACTCCCAAGAACTGAAAAAGAAAATTAAGAACAGAAGTATGCTATTTTGTTTGTTTCGTTTTAAATTTGAAAAATTTTTGAAATGAAAAAAACTAAAGACACACAAAAGTACAGGGCATATGTCTCACTGGTTTAATCTCTTTTTCTTTCTTTGTTGAATATCTGAAAACATATCTTGGAAATTCTGCCATCTCACTTCTTCATACTTCAAGATGTATCTAAAAAGCAATCTTTTAAAAAATATAATTCAATGCCATTTTACAACTAACACAATAGTATTTCTGTGATATCACTTGGGTATTTGTAGATACCCATTCCATAATAAAATGTTCCCAACTGCCTCAAAAATTCTTTTATGTAGTCGGTTGATCGAATGGTAATTCAAAGTCTACACATTACATTAGAATATTCTGACTCTCAGCCTTTTTAGAGAAGTCTTTTTCTTTCTTTCTTTCTTTTTTTACTTTTCATGCTATTATTGGCTTTGTTGAAGCAATTGGTTCTCGTGTCATTTAAAATGTCCCATGATCTGAGTTTGTCCTAATGCTCAGTTACTTTTTGCTCAGTAAATTCTGCTCCCTACTCTGCTTTGAATCACAGGGTTCTCATGGGACAAAAGAAGTAGGGAAATGCTTTCTAGGGCAGTGGTAAATTGTGCAAAAGAGAAAGGATGTATAGCATTGAAATGGAGGGCATAGACCAAGAAGGCAAAGGAATGGAAAGGGAGAAAATATAGGTCTCTCCCTGACTACCTAATACCAACTAAGTGAATGCAACTTGAGAAGATGGGCTGTAAGAGTGAGGGGTACAGCCCCTTGCCCACTGAGTTTGCTGTAATGAACTGACAATTGACTGATAAACAGTGGAAAAGTCATATAAATGTATTTATGTGCATAGAAGATCACAAAAAGGTGATTACTCAATAACCCAGTGAGATTAAGGAATTTTTTTGTGCTCTTTCCCATAAAGGAGAGGGAAATGGAGGAATGTAAGCAATTTTGAAGAATAGTAAATGATTTTCAAGGGATTTGAGTAGGTCCCAAGGACAAATAATAGTTTGTAAATTATTCTCCCAGAGTTGAATGGACTAAAGAACATAAAATAGCTTGTGATAAAGTTTGTCTAGGTGTGGTGACATTTCTTATTCTTCCTTCCTATGATATGAGCTTAATCTCTCCTGGTTAATGGAATCTCTGGGAGGAGATCTAAGGCAGTCTGCTTTTTTGGGAGATCTGGTCTTTAGGTAGAAAGAGAATCTCAGAGAAAAGCCCCTCAGTGTGCTTGGGGTATAAGGAGAAAAAAAAGGAGGGTTAGAGAAACCTTGATTCTAAGGCAGCTTCTAAGCCCTTTCCATTTCCTTTAATTCAAAATTCTCAGCTTTTTAAAGTGTCATACTTTAGGATATCATTTTCTGAGTCTTAGAGAGAGACTATTTAAGATAATTATAGAAAGATCAATGTTATATTAAGATGGTGGAAATCTGAATCGAAAAATGTGTTGAATCCACTGAATAGATTATTGTTACATTGACATTGTAGGTTCTTTAGCATAAATATAGAATTTACACGTTTTTCTTGAGGAAAGCATAGGTTATGACACTGTAGAATCATGTAGAATTTAGTGGTAAACAATTTAGTACAGTATAGTTTTATAGTTTGTTACTTTTATGATGTTAGGCTATAAAATAAAACAGTTGGACTGAAAATGTCTTGCTCTTGCACAGTTTCATTGCCCCAATGTATTTCATGCTCTTTTGCTTTTTGCTGGCCAGCATACTAGTTTGTTTTAACCTAAGTATTTCAAAGTGTCAAATAAAACTACTGCTATAGCCAGGCAGTGTCTGACTTTGTTTTTATTTGTGTGAGATAGAATTCACAGCTGTCAACTTGTATTCTTTTTAACAATTTTTATGAATTCCAAATACACTAAAACATTGCCTGGATCCCTTTGGAAAACCTAGTGTACAGTAATTGGTGCAGACTCTAGCAACACCTCAAATATATCAAATACTCATTTTCATAGAAACCTAGTGAGGTCACTATGACAGTATTAATGATGTTAGCTTTTAATTCTCACTTGATATCATTTTCATTTTCTAAATTTCTCCACAAGTTGTTACTTAATACATTTTTCCACATTGCTACCATCTAAGATAGACTGTAAGATAAAGACATTTGTTTGTTCTGTTTGGCCACCGCTAAATGTAGTAGACTAGATACCACTGATTACAGTAACAATGAAAGAAGATGAGATATTTCACACTGTTTTTAAAATGTCTAAATTTGACAGACTTCCACAGAAAGCAGCAAACATGTTTGAGAAGTTGGGTATGAATAAATTATTTATTTGCTATTTATTTCTAGTTGCAGTACCACAAAGTGAAAGATTGAGAGTAGACCATTTGAAACTGAAAAAATTCACATCTCCCTCCAAGTGTTTGAAGGGTTTTGTAGTCTGTGGTTAAGATTGGAGCCTGACTGGATTAAATGTCTGTGAAATAGAAAGTTTAAGGATTCAGAGGTAAACTTAAGGGAATTCAGTGCAAGTTAACATCCCATTAGGAAAGACCAAGGATAGGAAGAACTATAAAAAAACAGATAAGGATGGCACTCAGAATAACAGAGTTGCATATTGATATGGAGGCCCCACTCAGATGAGTTAGGGCAAGCCAGTCAAGGTTTCCAAAGGGCAACGTTTAGGATACACAAGCCAAGTTGGCAACTCAGGTGGTTATTAGAAGTATGCTTTGTACTTAAGACTAAAGGGAATTGACTTGGGTCAAAACTTGAGTCTGTGGGGTGGAAGGGTTTGCAGGGAGGGAGTTCAGATTCTGACTAGAGCTATAGTCAATGGTTTCAAGGATTATGTGGTCTGATTTTTAAAAGCTATGCTAATTGTATAACATGAGATAATCTCATGTATAACATGAGATAATTGTATAACATGAGATAATCTACCTGCAATTTTCTTTAACAGTATGAAGCTTATATTGCAGAATGGCCTCACATATACTAGTAAAGATTAGCAAGGGTATTTTCTGGAATAATGGAGGAGGAGTGAAAATCTCGTAAGGTCATAAACTCAGGAGTTTGATCTTCAGAGGAGAGTCCATGTCTCTTATACTCTATGTAAGTAGTAGAGGCTTATATGGGAAGATCTTCCATCTGTGACTGGTCTTGGTGGGATAAGGTAAGGGCACCTTCTTTTATTACAACTAAAAAATAAAGTACTTTGTAAGATTGCAAAATTTTGTTCATATTGCTTATCATTTTGAATTTTTTCTTTATACACTAAAAAGAGATAGCTTCAACAGGGCTTTTGCAGGGGTGGGGATTAGGATCATGATGAGCCAATTAGCCCCTGCAATAAGTAAGGAATTGTTGTTGTTAGGTGCCATGGAGTCAGGTGTGACTCATAGCAACCCTCATAGAGTTTTCAATGGCTGATTGTTTTGGGATTGCTTTGGGAGTGGATTGCCAGCTTCTTCTCCCATAAGTAAGGAATTAGACTTACAAAAATATAAGGAATTAGACTTAGAAAAATCTCGGAAGCTAAGCAGGGTTGGGCTTGCTTAGTACTTGGATGGGAGACCGCTTGGGAATACCAGGTGCTATAGGCTTGGGAGAAGGACCCGGCAATCTACTCCTCAAAATCAATCTGCCGTTGAAAACCCTATGAATAGCAGAGAAGCACTGACAATAGTGTTTTGTCTGTTGTAAATCAGACGCCAACTCAACAGCACCTAACAACAATTGTCATACATAAATTTATTTATTAAACTAAAGGTTTTTTCTTCCTATCATGTATGTCACCAGCAACTAATCCTACCCCATCCCATTTCATTCTCACTTTACCTCCAAAGGGTAGAGTCACTCAGGCATTTCTCAAGTTTATGAAAACTTCTAAATTACTTTTAAGATATTTCAAATCTGAAAGGTTTTTGAGCTGCAAAGTCTACGTTAATATGTTGGTTTTTCTTAAAGATTTTTTTTAATTCACTAATTCTACTCCTAGAAATTACTTTCTAGGGAAATACTTAACACACATACACAAATACACACTGTCCTCTGCCTTTGTTCTTTTTTCCCCACTTAGTTGTTTTGTCTATTACAGATCTTTTGTACTTTCGTATTGTACTTTCATATACTTTAGAATTAGATGATCACTTCTACAAATTAGCCTGCTCGGATGTTTATTAGAAGATCTTGAAGATGCAGATCAATCTGGAAATTATGAGTATTTAAAATATTATGTCTTCTTTGACTGTCCTGACTATCACAGGGTGTTGCTAGCATTCATTTGGTTAATACCACTTTTTCAGTGAATGTTATAGTACACATTGCTACCATAGCTCAGTTCAATTTTGAAAAGTAATGTATAGACAATATTTCTTTAAATGTATATCTTTTGTAACCCTGCATTTGTTATACATATCTATGTACCTATGTATCTATATCTATCTGTTATCTATCTAATCTACCTACCTGTCTATTTGTGCTGTTTAAGTAATAGAAATGCAAAAGACATTTAGAAAGAGAACCAATCAAGATTATGTGCTTCATCATGCGAAGGTCAGTTGCAGGGAAGAAAGAAACAAAGCTAACAAAATATTTTAATCCAAGGTACCTTAGAGAGGACTCACTAATTGAGGTGGAATGAACAGTTTTTAGAGGTGATTAAGACTTTGATTGTATAACATTTTCCATTAAAAACCCATTACAGATATTCAAAACCTTGAAAAATGGAGACATAATGTGAAGATAGAAGGAGCTAATTTAAAAGAATAAATAGATTCTGAGATTTTTGCTTAGATGCTTGTTGGAGTTTTGGGAAAAACTGTCAATATAGAGAAGGGGAACAGCTGGGCCTGGGGGCTGATGTCTGTAATCTCAGCAATTTGAGAAGTGGAGGCAGAAGGATCACAGTTTTGAGGCCAGAGAAGGAGAACAAAAGAAAAAAAGAAGAGTTAGCGAAAATGGTCAAGGATATATACTTAGAGTAATGCTTCTCAAGCTTTAATAGTTTAAGTAGATGGAAGATGAAAGTTAGATTACAGATAGTAGATGGAAAAATTGAGCAGTGTTTGTAAATCACCTAATGGAAAATTTCAGCAAAGAAAGATATGTGCTGGTTAATAGCTTAGTAGGGTGGTAATTTTAAGAGGATTGCTTTTAGGATCAGAAAGATTCTGAAGTTAGTAGCCTGAACAGAAGGAGGCAAAAGAGAAGTGACTGGAAAAAGAACAAAAGGTAGATATAATATGCACTAGAGAACAAAAGGAGGGATTAAATCTAAAAACAGGCAAAAATTAGACTTGGAAAGAAGTGAAATGCAGAGATGATTTCACGAAGAGGAGTGGCTAGGAAATAGGCAGTATTGATTTCAAATAATTTAATCTGCTGAGACTGGAGTACTGGGCTAAGGCAGGCAATTCAAGAGACATAGAAAAGATTTGTGACAGCCTTCTTGGGTGACATAACAAGAAACAAAGAAGGGTGAAATGAAGATCATTCTGAGGTTAGGTAGCATGAATACATAGTAATCCCAACTTGCAGTATTAAATGACTTTTTCTAGCATAGCAGCTTACAAATGGAAAATAAGTAGACATCTTGGTTCATATAGGTGTTAGGGGATGAACATGTGGGTACCTATGAAGGCCATACTGGTCATGTTTTGGTATCTTTGATAATTGCCTTAAGGTTAAGAGCCAAGTGAAGCCAAGAGAGAAGACAGAGTCAGAGCAACGTGACACAGAAAAATGAGCACCAGCCTAAGGGCCAGGAGACCTGGAATCTAATCATACTTCCACTCCTTAGATGGTTTTGAGTTTAGGTAATCTCTTTTAGTTTCTTCACCATTACAATAAAATCATTGAAGTAAAACAGTTTCCAATGTTGGCTACATATGGAATTGCCTGGAATAGTTTAAATATTATTAGTTCTAGTCCCTATTTTTGAATAATTAAATCAGATTGGGAAATATGACCTCAATATTTGTATTTTTAAAGCATGTCTGGTGATATGTATGAAGGAGCCATTGTTGAGAATCACTGTTGATGATCTCTAAAATTTCTTGCCTATTCTAGTCTTCAAATACACACACACGCACACACACACACACACACACACACACACACACACACAATGATAAATAACCAGGGGCAAACACAGTTTTGGTAACAGTGAGTTTCTTAGTCCATTCAGGATGCTATAATAAAATTCCATAGATTAGGTGTCTTATAAACAACAGAAACTTATTTCTTATAGTTATGGAAGCTAAGATGTCCAAGAGCAAGATGCTGGCAGATCTGCTGTCTGGTGAGGGCACATTTTCTGATTTATAGATAGCTGACTTTTTGCTATATTATCATGTGGTATAATGGCCAAGGGAGCTCTTTAGGATCCCTTTTATACAGATACAAGTCCCACTCATGAGGGTTCATGACCTAATTACCTACCTTCATCATACTGGGATCTTAGGGGAGACAAAAACATTTGGTCAACTGCAGTGAGGAATGTTGAAAAATAGGTCAGAACATGATATTTCAGGTTGATGACAGGGTTAGGGGAAAGCTCCTTCATGTGTTTGGCAAACATTACCAAACACTAAATTTTGTGATAGCACAGAAATAATTTTTTACATTCTTTCTTTTTGGAACATTGTGCAAAGTTGTCTTTAGAAGAAATTCCATAGCCCAAGTAGTTGACAGCACATGGGTTCTAGCCCATGTCTAGCTCAGCATGTATGGACTGGGCCACAGTTTATCACCATTAGGCACTTGGGACCTGAACTCAAGCTGACACTGAGAAAGCCACAGAACCTATTTGTCTGTTAATTTCTCTCATTCTTCTCCTAGCTGTAACTCTAAGATCTAGAATGCAGATTCCTCAGGCATCTCTTTTTCTTATTTTCTTCCCCATTCTGCACTGTTTTCTTTCTCTGAGTCATTTCCTCATTGTGCCCTGCTGCTGACCTCTGTCACAATCTTTGCCATTACTCTCTGGAAATCTCATTCTATTCTCTACAATGTCCTTAGTCTCTTCACAGAACTTACTATGTTCTTGTCCTAATAGAAACTTGACTTTTCCTTGACGTCATTTCTCTTCAGCCAGGTTTATCTAAAGAAGCTGGCCATTCTTCCTTCTTCTGGGTCTCTGGGCCAGGAGATGATAGTAACATAGACCTTCATTGTCACTTCCAAATCTCGACTCTAATCATATCTCAAAAGCTCTTTCTCTGAGTCTTATGGCATCTAAGTCTAAAAACATTACCTTGCCTCAATGAATCTGATCATTTCCATAATCATCGAGAACTATGACAAGTGGTTCCTCATCAAAAAGAATATGAAATGAAAACTATCATCCATGCCTTCCAGTACCTTTTTCTGGAAGCAACTATTATCATCAGTTTTTAGATATCCTTCCAGACATATTTTACGCAAATATAATCATATGCATATGTATGTCTATATATGTGTATATATAAATTGTTTTGTTTATAAAAGATACACAAATTATAGGACATTATATGTTCTGAAAACTTTCTCATTTTTTGTTTAACAAAATGTTTTATGGAACTTTTGTCAGCATGTACAAATTTTTCTTTTCAAAAAAATCACTGCATAGTATTTTGTATGATTGGTCAATAATATATTTAATGTGTCTCCTACTAATGAACATTTAAATCCATTTTATTCTTTCTGGTCTGCTACCACAAACAAGACTGCTATAAATAACATTTTACCTGTTTCATCCTTTATATTGAAAGTTATTTGTGGCATCATTTCCTAGTAGTGATATTGCTGGGTCAAAAGTTATTTGGTGCTAGGCATAGTGGTACACACTTGTAATTTCAGCACTTGGGAGGCTGAAACAGACTTCTGACCCTTAACACATTTTTTTTTCTTACTGTATGTCCCTACTAGACAGAGCCACATGATGACTTCCATGAGCATTATTGCCTTTATGGTTCCTTTCCTCCAAAAGATATATTAAAATTTATATTATATAATTGTGCCATATAAAGATAAATAGGTACATGAAGACATTTTATTTGGCCTAATATGTTTATGTATATTTTTCTTCTCATTGTAAACAAAATTAAAATATTTTTGTGGACCCTAGAAGTCTTTTGGTTCACTGTGCCTGAAGTGTCAGTCAGCCCTACTTCTGGCCAATAATTTACTTCTTTACCCAGTTTCTTGATACCACATTCTGTTCTCTTGGCCATTTTTCCTGTGTATTTTCAACTCTAGATAAATCTTTTGATCGTTGCTAGAGAAAAATCATAAAGGCAACTGATACTTTCACAGATTTAAGGTTTATGGCATGAATTGTGCCTTCACTATGGTTTAACAATTTTTCTACATATTCCTGATAAATTATCTGTTTTAATTCTTATATCAACAATTCCAAATCATTTCAGCATTCTCCTTATTGAAGAGAAAATAGTGAACTCTCTTAACTAGCTCCTTTGTTTTTATTAGCATTGGTTGTGTAACAAAATACCCCCCAAGATTTAGTCACTTCAAACGAAAATTATTTTAATCTTAAGACCCTGTAGGATTGTGGACAGCTGGGCATTTCTCATCTTTGGTCACTCATGATTGCAGCTTGACCTGTAGACAGTCAATTTGGCCTATAGACAATTGAAGATTTGATTGAGTTTAATGCATAAGATGTCTCATCCATGTGACTGGCAATTCATGCTAATTCAAGGTAAGAGCCAGGCTTGGGCTGTTCTTTAGAGTATCACATGGGGCTGGTTTCTCTGTATGGCTTGGACTGCTGATAGCACATTAGCTAGATCTGAAGTAATGTCCCAAGAGCAAATATTCCAAGAGATCTAGATCATAAGCTGTGGGAGTCTTGGAATGTGAGTTCTTCTGTATTCTGTTGGTTAAGAAAACCACTCAAAACAGGCTAGATTTAATGCTAGGAGAATTGTGTTGTTTTTGTTAGGTGCCGTTGAGTCAGTATCCGACTCATAGTGACCCTCATAGGGTTTTCAATGACTGACTGTTTTGGGATTGCCTTAGGAGTGGATTGCCAGGCCCTTCTCCCATTTTTGTGGTGCTGGAAATAGAACTTGGGACCTCAGAGACTGCAGTGCAGCGCTCTACCAACTGAGCTGAATCCCAGCCCTGTAGGAGAATTAGACTCCATTTTTTTGATAGGGGTATGCATGGTCACATTATTGAAAAGCATATAGGCTGGGAAATGCAATATGCCACATGCTAACACTAAATGGGTTGCCACCATACCCACTCATACTTTTTCATCTGTATCTCAGAGGAAGTGGTCTCCCTCTATGTGCTCATGCATCATCTTTCAATTATTACTTCTTAGCTTTGCCCACCTCTTCTTGAACCTCACTTTATCAAATCTCTTTTCTCTTGTGTGTTTGATCTTCTCTTTTTACCAGGTTTTTTTTTTAATTTCTTGACATCTCCTTAAGAATAATACATTTATTTTTGACTCTCTATTCCACTCCAGATAACCGCTTTATATTTTTTCTTTCAATATTTGAAAATTGGATTTATCCCCATTGGTTTCATCTAACTTCCCATTCACTGCTTAATCTATTAGAAATTAGATACTAGATTCTTGGTACTACCATCCCTGTCACCATATTGAAGCTAATCTTCTTTTGTGCACTAAAGACTGCAATTATTTAATCCAACAGAAACTTTATAACCTTTAACTTTTGGTTATGTTTAAAATTATTCATCACTGCCATGTTCTGGATATTATTCATGGTCTTTTACCAATCATGGTTTTCTGTGTGACTCCTTGGCATAATATAAATGGTGAAGTCTTACAGAATGGAATTAAAGAATGTGATACTTCTGTGGTTTGAATATGACTTGTGTCTTTGAAGGGTCCATTTAATTAAAGTCTTGGTCACTGTTGTGGTATTGTTGGGAGGTAGTGGAGCATTTGGAAAGGGGGGCCTACTAAGAAGTCCTTAGATCATTGGGAGCATGAAGTATTTTTTGTTCAACCTTTTTGGAAGTTTTCACTGGAGGGTTTGTATAAAAGGAGCAAGCCTGGCTCTGCTCATCCTCTTTCTTTTGGTCTTGGCTTGAGATGTGACTGTTTGCTCCAACTAGCACTCTAACTATTGTCATTTGCCCATTTGTCATCAGGTCCTTAGTAGAACTGAGCTGAATGTAGGCACCATGTCTGAAGCTTCCAAAAACCATGAACTAAATAAACCTTTCATCTTTATAAAGTTAGCTGCCTCAGATATTTCCTTATAGAAACTCAAATGTGACTAAAACAGATACGTAATAGTTGCCTATGCCTACTGTCATAAATTACCACATATTTGGCTTAAAACAACAGCAATTTATTTTCTCACAGTTCTGGAGGCCTGAAGTTAAAATTCAGTATCACTTGGCCAAAATTAAGTATCCCTTGGCCATCCAAAGGTTCCTAGGGAAGAATCTGTTCTGTGTCACTTACAGCTGCTGGTAGCTACCAGTACTCATGGGCTTGTGGCCACATTGTGACAACCTTCCAGGCCACCATCTTCAAATCTTTCTGTTTCATCTTCATATTGCCATCTGTGTGTGTGTCAAATCTCCCTTTGCCTCTTTCTTGTGTGAACACATATGACAGCGTTTAGGACTCCCCTACCCTGCCACCAGATAACCCAGGAGAATCTCCTCAGCTCAAGATCTTTAATTTAATTATATATACAAAGATTCTTTTCTTAGATAAAGTGACATTTAAAGCTGCAGCAGTTGTTGTTGTTAGTTGTTAGGTGCCGTCGAGTCAAGTCTGACTCATAGCGACCCTATGTACAGCACATCGAAACACTTGCCGATTCTGTGCCAGGCAAACCATCTTATTTATGTTTAAGCCCATTGTTGCAGACACTGTGTCAATCCATCTGGTGGAGGGTTTTCCTCTTTTGTGTTGACCTGCCACTCTCCCAAACATGATGTCCTTCTCCAGGGATTGTTCTCTCCTGACTACATGTCCGTAATATGTAAGACGAAGTTTGGCCATTTTCACTTCCAAGGAGCACTCTGGTTGTACTTCTTCTAGGACAGATTTGTTGGTTCTTTTGGCAGTCCATGGTATATTCAACAGACGTCTCCAGCACCACAATTCAAAATCATCAATTCTTTTTCTGTCTCTCTTGTTCAATGTCCAGCTTTCACAACCATATGATGCGACTGAAAATACCATGGCATGAGTCAGACGCACCTTCGTCTTCAATGTGACATCTGCTTATCTTTTGGAGAACCATTTTTCAGACTTATATTGAAGGAGAAAACTGATCTAGAAATTTGAAATGTTATTGAAAGTCATGGACAATTGACTGAGCTGAGCCTAGGTAATGCAAGAAAATAGCATGAATTTCAAATGAGCAGTGTAAGTCATTGAGGGTATTTTTTAAAAACATGGTTGGAAATAGTCTAGAAGTGGAGAAGATTTCTATGAGTAGAAGGAAGTGGCTGTTGTTGAAATGGGTTGTCAGGGAAGGATACAAAAGAAAGATACATTTCAGTTAGGACAAGAACATAAAAGTAGTGTTAGATGAAAGCCCATCTTGATATAATAGTTATGATATGGTAAAATCTTGTTGGTATAGGGAAATACCACTATAAGTCAATCTGAGCTATGATTTATTTCATACTAATAGTGGCAATGAAAACCATTTATCATGGTTTCCCAGTTACTGTCCTGAAGTAGATACTATATAGTTAATGCATAAGTAATTAATTATGATTGATCTGGAAAGACTACAAAGTTTCAAACAATAGTGCTTGACTGTGCACTTATTCAAGAGCTTTAATTAAATTGAATTAATTAAAGTAATGGTCTAATAAACATAGCGATGTTCAGAAGGACTTGCAGTCTGACCTCCTATAGCTAGAGTACAGTTGTCATCTGCGACTCACTTGGGCGCTGACCTGTTGTGGGAGGTAAAGTCGCTTGTATAACCTAGTACTTATTCAGATCTGCAGCTACTTAAAACTTACTTATATACCCTTTTCTTCTTCTTTATTTTCTATCTAGAATAGTAACAAAAACAGGTAATTCTTAATAGCAGTAAAATCATATTTTAAAATATCATGAATTTGCTTTAAAATATAAAGGAAGATTTTAGTGTTGAACATGATAGACTGAAATTCAAAAAGAATAACGTAAAAAATAGACCATAATTGCTCCTGAAGTAAGGGCTATTGATTTTTTCTCCATTATCTCATCAAATAGAAAGTGAGGGTAGAAAAATACAAGTTCAAAGGGATCTCCTACTCAGGTACCAGGCAGGCACTTCAAGTGAAGATTTCTGCCTTATTGAAAACATTTAAAGGAAGCAGCTTATCTTCGTGTAGGAATCATTATTCTCAGTTTGAGTTCATCCTCTAGAGTTTTCACCTCTTCAGAGGGTTCATTCTGTGCAATTTCTAAGAAGTACTTCTTTAATGGGAAGGATTTATGTTAAGTTGGTTCAGGGGAGTAGACAATTGTGGAGCCTTTTTAATGGACTACAAAAGACTGTCAAGTAATTAAATAGATTTCTTTTCTCTTAGACCATTCCATGGTTTTAAAAACACTTTGCTGAGTATGTAAAATCAATTTCCATTACTGGCCTTGACCTTTGCAGGGTTTTTTGGTTGTTGTTGTTGCTTTTTACTGGGGGTTGAACCCAGGGCCTCATGCATGCATTGCAAGCACTACACCACTGAGCTGCAACCTCCAGCCCATTTTTTACGTTTTGCTTTGAGACAGGGTCTCACTAAGTTAGGCAGGCTGCCTCTGGCCTAGAACTTGTGATCCTCCTGCCTCCACCTCCTGAGTGATTGGGATTATAGGCATGTGCCACCATGCAGGGTTGACCTTTGCAATTTTATAAATATGTTTTTTTGCCTGGGTTTGGAATGTGTTTCAGAACTAATATAGAACTAGAGGATGAGGCAGGTTCTTTTAATTAAAGTTACTTTTTTCTTTTTTTCAGTACTAGGGGGGTTGAACCCAGGGCCTCATGCTTGCTAGGCAAGTGCTCTACCACTGAACCTGATTCCCAGTCCCTTTAAAAACTCTATGCATTTTAAAACATTGGGACAGGGTATCCTTAGGTCATGCAGGTTGCTTTTGGGCTTGAATTTGCAATTCTTCTGCCTCTGCCTCCCCAGTCACTGGGATTACAGGCATGGGTAGCACCCAGCAAAAGTTATTTCTTTTGTAGTGAAAATCTCCTTTTCTCACCTTCATTCAATTGGGTTATAAGTGTAATTTTATATACATATATACCTACTTCTTTATGTTTATACTATTTATGAAAATATATATTTACATTGGAATATATAAATGCCTACATTTATAATTGACAAATCACAATTATATATATTTATGGTGAGCTATATTATTGAATATACCATAGACTGCCAAAAGAACCAACAAATCTGTCCTAGAAGAAGTGCAACCAGAGTGCTCCTTGGAAGCAAGAAAGGCCAGACTGTGTCTTACATATTTTGGACATGTAGTCAGGAGAGATCAATCCCTGGAGAAAGACATCATGTTTGGGAGAGTGGCAGGTCAACGCAAAAGAGGAAAACCCTCCACCAGATGGATTGACACAGTGTCTACAACAATGGGCTTAAACATAAATAAGATGGTTTGCCTGGCACAGAATGGGCAAATGTTTCGATCTGCTGTACATAGGGTCGCTATGAGTCGGATTCGACTTGACGGCACCTAACAACAACAACAACATATGATGTTTCAGAATATGTATGCAATATGGAATGATTAGATCTAGGAATTAACATATTCATCACTTCACTTGCTTGTCATTTTTTATGGTAAGACATTGGAAATTTACTTTCTATTTTGAAATATACAACATATTATTTATTGTTGATTACAGTTATTCTGCTATACCACAGATCTCAAAGCTTATTCCTCCTGATTTTAACTTTGACCAACAACTCCCCCTTCCTATCCTCCCTCCCCAAATATGTTTACCGTATTTATAAATCTTTTTTTTTTCTTGCTCTGCAGAACAGATTTGTGATTTGTTTTCATTCCTAAATTGTATTTTTTTCTACTTCCTATTCCAAGAAAGTAGCCAAGGCATTGTGTTCTTTTGCCCCAGGATCTTTGGATTGATGAATGGAAAGCAGTTCTTGCCAAATGGCAGCTTCATTTCATATTTGTTTTGGATGATTAGACCCATTGTGATGATTATACCACATCACCTAGAATGGAAGAGAAAAAAGATGAAGTCTTTTGGGACGTGCTGATATGTGGAGACAGGGTGGACTACAGGTAGCATTCTGTGAGACAAGGAGAAGGAAGAGGGCTTGGGTAGTAGCCAAAGAGGGTAGAAAAGGTGTTGGGAGTGGATTGCGGCAGGATGCTAGAGAATAGAGACTCTAGAAGCTATGGTCTTGAGAACTTGGGTGGCTAAGACCCTTGTCCATGTGTATCAGTAGTACTACTTCCTTCAGGTACCATATCTTTTGGGCCTGGATAATGAACATACTAGTGGGACCAGGGCCACATACACCTTCCTTTCAATATTTTGGACTGCAGAAGACATCACTCCCCCTGACTTTTGCACCACCTAGAAATGGAAATGGAAGAAGGAAGTCCAGAAATGATTGAAATAGAATTTACTGCCATTTGATTGCTGCTCTAAGCAGATCAAATTGATTTAAACAAAATAAAGAAATGTGATACTTCTTACACCCAAAGATGGCAAAATTTTCACTGCTTTCTCTTTTCCTCACCATTTTTTTTCTCCTGGAAAATGGTGGCTATTGAATTAACCTTGCAAAATTCTTTTCAGCATTAAATGAACTGACTTGTATAAAATTACTGCATCATAATAGTATATGTTCAATAAATTGTCAGTTGTTGTTAGATGCCATCAAGTCAGGTCCAACTCATAGAGACCCTATGTACAATAGAGCAAAACACTCCCTGACACTGTGCCATGCCCAGCAGTACCTCAGTGGTTCTCTGCTGTTCTAGGGTTTTCAGTGGCTCATTGGGGATTGTTTGAGAGTGGGCTACAAAATCCTTTTCCCACTTTTGCAGTTCTGAGGATTGAACCTGTATTCCAAAATGGGAATAGAAGCATAAGCATTTTATTTGGGAACATGAAGGTCATAAACATAAGAAAAAAAGAGATTAAAAAACTTGAAAGTGGTGGAATTTTGGTAAAGAGAAATGGATTAGAAGGACTAAGAGCATTTGTTTTATGTTTTGTTTTATCTTGCAACATCCTGTTTAAGCTTTATTGCTGTTGTCAGGTTCCATCAAGTCAGGTCCAACTTACAGTGACCTTACATACAACATTTTTAATTCTTACATTTCTATTGAGTTTCTCATTTATGCCATTATATTTAAACTTTGTCTATTATTTTATTTTTATTTTTCAGACGTTGTTTTTTATAGCAAGCTATACTCATTTCATAGAACTAATATCTTCTCTTACCTTTTTTGGCCTGAAGCCATACCATTGTGGCATCCTATCCTGTCAGATCTCAGAAGCTAAAGCAGGGTCAGGCCTAGTTAGTACTTGTATAGGAGACCACCTGGAAACACCAGGTGCTGTAGGCTTGGGAGAAGGACCCGACAACCCACTCCCAAAAAACAATTAATCATTGAAAACCCTATGAATAGCAGAGAAGCACTAACAATAGTGTTTTGCCTCTTGTACCTAGGGTCGCAATGAGTTGGACACGGACTCAATGGCACCTAACAACAACAACAATTTACTTTTTTGAGATTATTAATGATGATGCATTTTCTTCTATTTGATTCTTCCAATTTGCTTACTCTTTAACTTTGTTCTGTGTCCTTTGGATTAAATCATGTCATAGGTATCTGGTGATTCTTCATTGTTTGCATATATTTAACAGTGTGGTGTAGAGTATGATGGTGGAGATTGTCAACTGTGCTGCAGGGAGATTTGTCTAGGTTAATGCTGTGTAATATAATTTTTTGAGATGATGGATATATTCTATATCTTCAGTCTCCAGTACCATAGCCATTAGCCACATTGTCTATTGATCACTTGAAACATGGCTAGTATGCCTAAAGAACTATTGTTTTAATTTTACTTTAAGCATTAAAATAAATTGTGGGTTTGGGGGTGTAGTTCAATGGTAAAGTGCTTGCCTAGTGTATGAAAGGTCCTGGGTTCAATCCCCAGCACTGCAAAAAAGCAAAAATAAAAATGTTCCCTAAGTGGCTATTGTTTACTATATTGGATAGTAGAGATCTAGGCCATCTCTGCATGTATACGTATATATATACATATATATGTATGTATATATATATATATACACACACATACATATAGATATATGCACATATTTGTATATATATGTATATATGCATGCATATATATATATATATATATATATATATATATTTTGTCAATTTGTTGAGCAGGGAGTGAATTCATTAGAGACACAGCTTTTACCTCCTTTCTGGAAAGTTTGTCTGTTAGCATTCTAAGAGTCAGGTGGAGGAAAAGGACTAGGCATGACCCAAGTATTCACATTAAGTTTTAGGGTTCATTATGTCAACACCCACTGAATCCTAATTTTCTGTTAGTACTTTAGCTCTCATCTTTGCGAGAGCCCTGTCTTTCAGCTTTCCCCCAATATAAACTTCCAGACTTTTGCTAAGGCCAAGAGGGGATTTGAAGTTCTAGCTCATTTTTTACTCTACTTTTAATCCAACTTCCCAAGCCACCCAGCATCACCAATTCCCAAGACTTGGGTTTTGGGAATCAGTGTCTTCTTAGTTTTTGTCCCATCATCCTAGGACCCAGCACTCTGGAGCCAGTCAGTGACCTTTCATTCATATCATTTCCGATTTCCAAATTTTGATTCTGTCGTCTCTTCCCTTATGTTTTATACTTCTGACTTCATGGCCTGAAAAAAAAAATCTCTTTACCATGTTTTAGTGGGGTTTCAAAAAACAAATGAATATGTTCAGTCAGCCATCTTTGCTCCATAGTTGGTTTACTTCATATGTCAGTCTGCATTTAGGACCTTTCTAATACAATCACTTAGTATACTACTTTTGAGTTGATTGTTAAATGGATTATTTACAATGTGACTATGCTAGTCAGCTTTATTTGAACAAATACCGAAAATAATCAGCTTGCAAAGACAAAATATTTTGATTCACAGTTTTGGAGGTGTCAGTCCCTGGTCCCCCACATTGCTTTTGGGCCAGTGGCAAGGCAGTACATCATGTCAGGGAGTGTATCACGTCATGGTTGGCCAGCAAGCAAAGAAAGACAGAAAGAGGGATGGATGGGTCCCATTCTCCCCTGGTAGGGCATGTCCTCAGTGACCAGAAGGCCTCCCACGAGGACTACTTCTTAAAGTTTTTACTGCCTTCCAATAGCACCAGGCTGGGAATCAAGCCTTTAACACACAACTTTTGGGGGATATTTCAGATTCCAACTACAGCAGTGACCCAGCTGTTTTAATTTACAATTCATATCTCCAGAAATGGTAATAAATATGTGGAAAATAATTTTGTCTCCTTTTTTACTGACTCGATCAGCCAACCTCTGTCAACATTTAAAACTTCCACTTTTCAAGACTGAATGAGAATCATGTATCTTCTCACAATGAGCTTTTTCAAAATAATTCAATGGTTCTCCTATAACAGGAATGAATTTGTACACATTCAAATATAAAGCAAATTATTTTGTCCCTAGGAAAATTTGGGAAAAAATACAGCTTTTATTTAGATGTATATAATTAGCTGTTCAAAATAATTGAATAGGACTCCTATAACTGCAGAGATTTTGTAAAGACTCAAAGTAAGGCAAAGTGTTTTATTTGCATAAAATAATTTTGAAGAAAAATATCATCTTGTATTCAAGAACTTATGGTAGTTAGTGAAATCTGTTCAAAATATAAAACAAATATAATTTAAACATATAATTATTGCTATTGTATATTCTCTGTTCCTCTCCCACTAAAAAAGTGGTCAGTATCAATAACGTTGAATTTTTCTGGGGATGGGAATTTTGATTAACAGAGGGCTGGGATTTAGCTCAGTTGGTAGAGCATTGCTCTGCAGTCTCTGAGGTCCTGGGTTTGATTCCAAGCACCACAGAAATGGGAGAAGGACATGGCAATCCACTCCGGAGGCAAATCTGAAACAATCAGCCATTGAAAACCCTATGAGGGTCTCTATGAGCCAGACACGACTCCATGGCACCTAATAACAACAATAATTTACAGAAATAAAGTCTCATATAGTGTATACATTCATGTTTATGGAATTGGGTGTAACCCTTATTTATTTATTTATTTACCCAGGGGGGTGGTGGTAATCCAGGGTCTCACAAATGCTAGTCAACTGCTCTACCAATAAGCTGCACCTCTATCCCCTTATTAAATATTTTTATTTCATTTTGAGACAGAGTTTCACTAAGTTGCACAGGTTGCCTCTGGCCTGGAATTTGCAATCCCCATGCCTCTGTCTACAATGGCGCTAAGATTATATGCATGCTCAATGGCGCATGGCTCAAGCCCAATATATATTTAAAGAAACATGTGACAAGGGTAATAACTAGAGTCATAGAGAGATTTTATAAACCATTTTAACTTTGAATTTATAGAAGCCACTTTATATAAGCCATTTTAAATTTACAAAGTAATACTTTTTATATTTATTTTTATTTTATTTATTTACTTTTTTAGACAGGGTCGTATTATGCAGCCCAGGCTGTCCTGGAACTTGTGATCCTTCTGCCTCAGCCCCACAAGTGCTGGGATGACAGGCATGTACCACCACACCTGGCAAAGTAATATCTTCTAAACTTGTACTTCAGTTTGGCCTTTCTCTGGAGTTCAATGATTTATTTCTGTTCCTCATTTTTAAACTGTAAGATGCCTTTTCTTGCAAAATAAAGCTGGTGACTCATTTTTATCCCCCTCAGGTTAACCCAGTCAAGGACCATGCTTAGAACCTTCAAAGCCCTCCAGGCTTTCTTTTAAAGAACGTTAACTTGGAGAATAAACCCACAGAGGCAGCTGGTTTTGCTTGCATATCCTTTGAGTGTCCTTTTGAGCCTCTTGGTGTGTTAGTCTTCTGTTTTTGATAAATCCACAATATGAGCTCTGTGTAAATCTTAGCAGTTGGCAAGTCACACTTGTGTTTATTTTTCTGTTGAGTGGTTGAAGTTATTGCTTTATCCTCATTGTTCTTTTCCCTGAGTTCCTACCCAACCTTGAATTTGTACAGTAAGATTCGGTATCTAATTATATAGTGTCATTTTGTTGCTGCTTGCTTCAGACAGTCTCACCCTCCCCACCACTTCCTCCTGCCTCCATTTAACTTGTGATGGTTTAGAAGACAAAAGGCGTGCATTGTGTATCTTTGTAACTCCCACATTGCTGCTTGCTGAGGCACTCAGATAAGACTCTTCAGAGTGAGAGGCACAACTATGACATGTGCCACCATTTATCTTGCACCTCCCTTCTCCAAAGTGCCATGTAGGCACTTTATATTTACTTCTCATCCTTACATAAATCTTGCAAGGGAAGTGATATTTTTACTTCATTTTCTAGTTGAATCTGAGACAGAGAAGGCAAGTAACTTTGATACAGCTATTAAGCGTCAGAGTTAGGACTTAAAGCCAGGCTGAGCTCAGAATCTGAACCCATGCTTTCTACCACCATATGCCAACTCTCATTCTCAGAGCTTGTATAGAGTCTATATATTGCAGACACATATGACCATAGAAGAGTAGCACTTTTTAATTTTCATTTGGATTTGTAATTTCGACTGCTAATCTACATGGAATCCCAGTCCTATCCTGACGACTTGCAGTGTTAACTCTGCCCTTTTGAAAATTAGGCAACTAGCTTTCTGGATGAAAATGCTTGTCTCCTTAGGGCCTTTGGAGCCTTGTGAGAAACTAGAAGAATCAAGATATGATCAATGACTAGCCTAGTTCAGAAGTCCAGAAACCGATTTTGAGTCTACCAAGGATGGGGCTGTTGTAGTGATATGAAGCCTATAACTTATCCTTTATTTCTTCCTCAGTGTTTCATCACTCCTATATCTTAAAAACAATAGTCTCTATGATATAATAATGGGTAAGTACTGAGTTTCTAAGTGGCAAGTGAGTGCCAGGGACATTTTATTTGTCATGGAGAGATGTAAATTTGGGGGTCTACACATCTTCTAGTGGCTTTCAGAGATAAAATCTGCTGCTTTCCTTAAGGAAGGGCACCAATGAGAGTGATTTCTGGTGATGCAATGCTGATATTTTAGTACCATTCTGCAGAAGGGAAGAGGTGGGGTTTCTTTGGAGCCAGATGAATTCATAATTAGTTCTCACCCGGGCTGCTTAAGCAATTATAGTGAAACCAAATCACATTACTTTTTTTTCTGCTGCTGCTGATAAAAGCCTCAACCCCATTCTTTCTGCCCCACAGGGTGCTTGGCTGGCCATTATTCCTAACACCACAGACGCTATTCTTCACTTTTGTTTCCAGGCTGCAACTGTCACTGTGTAAAATAAGAAGTGTGGGGGAAATAATGTGCACCTCTCGGTCTCACTACTTCAGAGGCACCTAGCAACCATGTCTCCAGGCAGGCAGCACGCATCTATCTCCCTGGTACTTGACTGCCCACTCACAGCAGAGGCGGCACGCTCTGCAAATAGCCTACGTCTTTGCTCGTGCCAGCTTGGTGGTAGGGGTGGTGGTGTTGTTTGGTGTCCTTAGGGACGTTTGGTTCTTATTCTGGGAACACTAGGGCAAAGCAATGACTATTTCCCCAAAGCTGTTTGTAGAATCAGAAATTAGGCCAAGCAATTCCCTATTTGAGATTGCATATTCTAAAATCAACAGGGATGATTTTCAAATTCTGTTTTTTCCCCCCCATATTTGGTACATTTTTATCCCAAACTGTGCAGAATGTTTTGAAAGATAAAAAAGGATATTTCCCAGGTATGTCTATGCAATGAGAAAACGCTCCTGGCTGTTTTATCCATCCATCAACCCACTCGACAGCAGTACATGTCAACTATTTCCATATCTACCCTCTGCCTTCAGAATGTCAATTGAGCTAAAGAGAGCCTTCCCTGGGCTTATTACCAACCAGCCCACGAGGACTTCCCACGTCAGGCTCATGTATCAGAAGACATTACTATATGGATATTGAGACTTATAATTCATTTGATTTCTGTACTTGAAAAAATTTGTAATGATTCTTTGTTTCTTAACTACTTATATTTTGTCTGCATTTTAAGCCTTCCCCAGCAGAAGAGTTTTGGAGAATGAAAGTTGCATGTCTTTGGAGAGAAGCTAAGATTTTCCTCCATGGGGACTGATCAAAAAATGAAAGAACTCAGGTTCCTAGGAATATAATGTTGATTTGGGGAACCATGAGTACTGCTAGGTAGAGGGATGAGCCCAAGTAAGTCAGGAAAGGAAAAGATTTTAGCATCCAAGAGTCATTCACTCAATCACAAAATAATTATTGAATTGCTAACATGTGCTAAGTCCTCTGCTAGCAAGGGAGAGAAATATGGATGAGAAATCTTATTGACAAGGTTATAGTCTGAGGCATATTTCAGTGAAAACAACAGTTAGGAACAATGGCAGGTTTATTATACAAGTCCTTGCAAAATGCATTGGGATCTCAGATGGGGATAAGAAAGCTCTCCAGGGAGATGAAGGGAAAAGAAGGGGATTTCCAGCATTTAACTTTTAACAATAGCTATGCTTAACAACTGGTTCACAAAATTCCTGAAAATGTAACACTCAGCTCTCATGAACTGGTGAGAACCATGTCCAGCACACCACAGGAAGAAAGTGGAATTGCAAAGTGCAGCTATATCTTATAGCCACACTGAGGAGTTTGGACTCTGTCTATGAAGCAGGACACTAGTGCTTTTGTTTTACTTGCTTTGTATATTTTAACTTTGCCCTACCAAAAAAAGTTTCTTAATCTTTGTTTTTCTTTGTCTCTGCCTTTGTTTGTATTGGTGAATAAAAACCATAGTATTTCTAAAGAGCCAGGTTCCACGTCACTTTCCTTCATAGGACCATGTGGATATAATCAAGGTGAAGAACAATGAAAATCTACTGGAAGCTAAGAGTAGAGGGCCTATTCTATGTGATAGTCCAGTAAATTTCCAAAGATTCTTTGCCAAAAGAAGGAGTCCAGGCTGAGAAATGTGACACGTCTGTAATCCCAGTGACTCAGAAGACTGAGGCAAGAGGATCACAAGTTTGAGGCCAGAAGCAACCTGCATAACTTAGTAAGATGCTGTCCCAAAATAAAAAAATAGAGCCAGGGGCATAGCTCAGTGGTAGAACTCTTGCCTAGCATACATGAGGCCCTAGCTTCGATCCACCACACTGTAAAACAAACAATCCCAAAAATCAAAGGGAGGGGAGCTGGGGATGCAGCTCAATGGTAGAACTCTTGCATATCTTATGTGAGGTCCTTGGTTCAATCCTCAATAAGAAAGAAAGAAAGAAAGAAAGAAAGAAAGAAAGAAAGAAAGAAAGAAAGGGGAAAGGAAGAGAGAGAGAGAGAAAGAAAGGAAAGGAAAGCAGTTAGGAAGGAAGGAAGGAAGGAAGGAAGGAAGAAAGGAAGGAAAAGGAAAGGAAAGGAAAGGAAAGAAAGAGCCCAATAAAAAGACTAAAATGGAATTTCTCATAGGCTGAGTGGAAAAGACCTGAATATAATTCAATGATTTTAGAGAAGTGAGTTGCTTGCACTACAGTATTGGAGGGTAAAACTGATACCTGTTATAGCTGGTCATTCATGTTTTTAACTAGTATTAGGAACTGATTATATTAAAATTTTAGAAAGATAATTTGGTTACCCATGTATGTAATTCCAGCTACTGATACTCCTTGATTTATGATGTAAGTTCTTTACATATTCTGGATATTTATCTCCTGCCCAATGTGTAGCTGGTGAAGATTTTCTCCAATCCTGTTTGCTATCTTTTCATTCTGTTCATTGTTTCCTTTGCTGTGCAGAAGCTTTTTAATTTCATGCAATCCCATTTGCTAATTTTTGCTACTGTTTCATGAGCTATTGGAGTCTTTTTCAGAAAGTCCTTGCCTATGCCTATATTTTGAAGTGTTTTCCCTGTTTTTTCCTCTAATAGTTTCAAAATTTCAGTTCTGACTTTAAGGTGTTTGATCCATTTTGAATTGATTTTTGTATAGAGATAGAGATCTGGTTTCATTCTTCTACATGTGGATATCCATTTTTTTCCAGCACCATTTGTTGAAGAGGCTGTAATTTCTCTGATGTATGTTTTGGCAACTTTGTCAAAAATCAGGTGATGATAGCTGCATGAGTTTATTTCTGGGGTCTGGGAGGTCATCGTTTTAGGTTAGCTTCCTGCACTCGCCCTTGTAGGCCAGACCAAACCTGAATGAAGTCACTCATGTTCCATGTAATCAAACTAAACTTAGAAATGGGACAGTTTTCCAGAAAAACAGGAGATTCCAGTCAGCCTGAGTCAGCAAAATAAGGAAGTTCCCTGTGTTTTAACCCTGTAAGAAAGTAACTTTGACATGACTAATCTGCTTTCCTCCCTTGCTTCTATTTTTCAGCACTTTTCTTTGTATGACAACAGCTCATCAAAATACTCATTCTATCTAATAGAATGAGGTATTGCCTGATTCTAGAATCTCAAATAAAAGTAAATCAAATCTTTAAATTTGTGGTAATTTTGTCTTTTGGTAGTTACAATGATTTGTCAATATAGATTCATCAGTTTTAACAAATGTTTCACTCTGATGCATCTTTTCTGGGGAAAGCTGGAGGGAGGCAACAGGCATATGTGGTTTCTGTACTTTCTACTCAGTTTTACTGTGAACCTGAAACTTCTGTAAAAAATAAAGTCTATTTGTTGTTGTTGTTGTTAGGTGCCCTTGAGTCTGTATGGGACTCATAGCAACCCTACATACAACAGGCAAACACTATTGTCAATGCTTCTCTGCCGTTCATAGGGTTTTCATTGGCAGATTGATTTTTGGGAGTGGGTTGCCTGTCCATCTCCCAAGCCTACTACACCTGGTTTCCCTGCTGGTCTCCCATCCAAGTACTAACCAGGCCTGACCCTGCTTAGCTTCCGAGATCTGATGAGATCAGATGCCACAGGGCTATGGCTTCAGGCCTAAAGTCTATTTGAAAGGGGGAAAATGATTCTGGAAGTTAGCATAAAGGTTCATGACTTAGTACATACATGGTGATTATGGAAAACAGAGGATTTCTCTGCAAGTGATATTCTGACCACTAGCCTTCACTTGCATAAAGATCAATGATCACATCCATGGAGACAAATGCCAGTGTGGCAGGACATTTAGGTGCACTGGTTATTATGAGCTTGTTGTTGTTGTTACAACAAGCGAAACATTATTGTTAGTGCTTCTGTGCTATTCATAGGGTTTTCAATAGCTAATTGTTTGCTGGGAGTGGGTTTCCAGGTCCTTCTCCTAAGCCTACAGCACCTGGTGTTCCCAGGTGGTCTCCCATCCAAGTACTAACCAGGCCTGACCCGACTTAGCTTCCAAGATCTGACAGGGTTTGACACCACAGTGGTATGGCTGCAGGCAGTTAGTATGAGTATGTGTTGAATAATAAAAGTATGAGGATTTGAACCAATAGTTCTACAAACATCAGCTAAGTTTGTATTCATTGGGATCTTTTAACTCATCTCCTTACTACCAGGCAGTTGTGGGAATGGCACTTTTCAGATCATATTATTTTTTTTTTTTTCGGTACTGGACCCAGGGCCTCACACTTGCATGCTTTGCAAGTGCTGGACCACTGAGCTGCATGCCCAGCCCATTTTTTCACTTTTCTGAGACAGGGTCTCACTAAATTACACAGAATACCTCTGGTCTCGAACTTGTGATCCTCCTGCCTCTGCCTCCCCAGCCACTGGGATTACAGGCGTGCGCCACCCTGCCTGGCTCAGATCATATTATTCTAAACAAGCAAATATTTGATAACAAGCAGACACAAAACGATTATATAGTCTCTATACTTGGAATATTTTTGCTCAACCTTGAACACCATCTTCATAAAAGGATTTTTCTAGGGAGAAGCATGTGTCCTGATGGATGAAGGGTCATATGGTCCAGCTGTCCCACTTGCTGGAGATTACACACACACACACACACACGCACACACACACACACAAAGGAAATGAAATTTTCATGCCAAAAAATACTTTTGAATGTTACTTGATCAATTTTTAGGGCATTAATTCTATTAGGCCACTTTATATGCTAATTGGTCCCCAGGGTATAGATTAATTGGTGCACACAGAGTTCCCAATGTTTACATATCAAATCACAGAAGACAGTAAAACAAAACAAAGTTCAAGAAAAAGATTTTAAGAAAGCAATATTCAAATGAAACTGTACTTTTGCTTTGCATTGTTCTAGTGGTTATGACTACCTAATAACTATAAGATATAATTGTACATGTTACCAATTGTTACAGTGGACCACACATGGGGCTTGTCAACGTTTAAACAAAACAGTTCAAAGCCATTTACTGTCTTGGTTGATGCAGCACCATGGCTCGATTTTGAGATTTCCAATTAACAATGGTAGCCTTTTACTTACAATTTTATTCCATATATTTTTGTTTGGTAATAGGAAGAACCATGAGTACTACTGATGTCCAGAGAGAATAGAAAAACATACCAAAGAGGTGTTGTCATGGGAACCATGCCAGGAGAGCAGATACAAAGTAGAATACACCATCCAAAGAGGAATGGAAGAAAATGATCTTGAAGTTTCTCTATCAGTTTAGAAGTATAAAACTTTCATAAATCTTCCCGTGGGAATTGTCCTGGGTAATAACAAGGGTCAGTGTGATACCAGAATGATGGGACTAATGATACACACACACAAACACACACATTTCATAGAATTTAAGAAATTAAGTAGATAAGATAGGTACAATAGAGATAAAATAAACTACACAATGCACATATGTGTAATCCTTGAAAAATATTAATAGTAACAACTATACTCTTTATGTCTATTGCCTCATATAATCCTAACTAGGGCCCTCCAAGAAGCACAGTAATTCCCTATTTCCAGACAAGATAATTGTGCATAGAGAAATTGAATTGTTCAAGGTCACATCATAAGTGGTAGAGCAAGGACTCACATGCAAAGTTGTCTGGTGTTAGAGACTATGCCCTTACCTTCTCCGCTGGGCTGAACAAGTAAGCAATCAGTAACTGATATTAATTACAAAGATTATTATTTGGTGGTATAATGGGAGTTTCAATTGTCATGCGATGTGTATGGCAGAAGGTCACAACATTTGTTGACGTTTTTCCCATTACTTTTCCTACAGGATATGAAGGAAAGTATCATACTACATGATAACAACCACCTTGTTCCATCCTCCTCTCTGCAGAACTCCAGGCTGCCCAGACCAATCCTCTGCAGATAAGATATAAGTTGTAACCTATTTTCGCCCTCCTGCAGAACGTTAAGAAAACCAAGAATCTCCTTTTTCTCCTCTTCTCTCTCCCTTTCTCTCTCTTTCTCTTTTCCATTCCAACCCCCTAAATATTTCAAGACCCCATGTTATCAGATGAATCATGTCCCCCCAACAATTCATATGGCAAAGTTTTAACCCCCAGTTAAACAACCTCAGAGTGTGACTATGTTTGGAAAGAGGCCCTTTAATGAGGCAATTAAGGTAAAATTAATAAGGCAATTAAGGTAAAATGAAGTCATATGGCTATAATCTAGGAAGATTTAAGACACAGGGAAGACCATGTGAAGACACTGGAGGAAGATTTGGGGATCATAACATGATACCCCAAGGTTTGGAATCTGGGCATGCTGAGGACTTTGAATTGAAGGAGATCAGGGGGGCCTCAAAGGCAATGTTTCTCTGATCTTTTCCCATCCATTTTTTCCTCCAATTCTCATTTCTCCCCCAAGGCAGGTCACAGAAACCAGAATTGCTCTCCTCTGAAGTGGGGTCATAAAAACTAGAGCTCTTCTCCTCCAAAGCAAAGCCACTGTTTGTCCTTTTTCCTTCTACCCTGAAGACATTCATGTGACAGGAGGAAGGATTGCTACAGAGTGACTGAGAAGAATCTGAACAGACAGGCTGGGCCTTGCTCCCCCAACCCAGGTGGTCACTATTACCTTGGACCATTTTGGGCAATCGCATTTCTACATAGCTGTCCATTCTCCATCAAAGCAAAGCGTGAAAATACACAGTTTTCCCTGGGTCTTGGGTTTTCACTTCTGTGAAAGGGTTTTCACTCCTTTGTCATGTAAAACTGTGACTAAATAAATTTGTTAAGCTTTTCTCTCATTACCCTGTTGTGTTACTCAGCTTTCTATCACAGTAATGGAGACAGTCGGCTCATAAAGAGGAAACGTTTATTTGGCTCAGAGTTTTGGAGTTTCTTAGTCTGTGATTGGTTGGCCCTTTTGCTTTGGGCCTATGGCAAGGCAGTGCGTTATGGTGAGAGTGTGTGGAAGAGCAAACTGTTCACATCATCATCAGGGAGAGAAAGGGAAAGGAAGTAGGGTCCCCTGGTCCTCTTCCAGGGCATGCCCCCAATGACATAAGGACCTCCCACTGCCCATCCCCCCAAGAGTTCCACCCCCATCTTCAATAGTACCACCTGAGGATGAGCCCTTATCACTTGGGCCTTTGGAGGGTACTAAAATCCAAACTGTGCTGCCTGTCTTTTGTGGAGTGGTGTCAGCATGACCCTGTGAAAGGTGGTGAAAAGGTACGTATTTTCACCCCAATGGTGGCCATCGGTGAGTCAAGGAGAGAGAGGTCTCAGAAAAAATGAACTCTCTTAACTCCTCCATGTTGGACTTCTGGTCTCCAGAGCTATGAGGAAATACATTTCTGTGGTTCAGGCCACTCATTCTGTGGGACTTTGCCATGGCATCCCCTTCAAGCTATTATACCATAGTGGTCAGAGCACCAGAGCTCTATTCAAAGCCATGCTGCCTTTTCCTCCTGCCCTCTCCACTCTTGGCATCCTGTAGCTGGGTCTGTTTCACAGTCATTAAGCACCAGGTGGAGAATGAGAATCCATTGTGTAAGTGGCATGGGCCCACTTTGGAACTGGCTGTAGGGAGGCTGTGACCCAGGAAAATTAATCAAGATACATGCTTTCCTTTGTGTTCTCCTGCCTGCCTCCCACTTGCTGCAGCTCTCACAGGGCATAGTGCCCTCCTCAGGGCTCACACAACACTTGGCTCATCGTTGGACACAAGTTCTTACAGGACTGCATCTCGCCCTTCATTTTTTATATATCTGTTTATCTCGTTCACCACACCCCCAGTGAAATTCTGAATTCACAGACACTGACATGGTGGCTGGAAATTATTCATGTCAGTAGCACCAGCATCTGCAATTCCTGGTTCAAAGGTACAACTTCATGTTTGGATTTCATGAATGGATATATTCATAAGGTTTTTGCTCCTTTTTTCCTTTACCTTTGGTGAGAAGATTTTTGTAATAGCAACTGTAGTATGAGAAATTTTACACACGTTAAATATGTTACATTATCCAAAGCTAAGCAGGGTCAGACCTGGGAATATCAGATGTTATAGGCTTGGGAGAAGGACCTGGCAGCCCACTCCTGAAATAATCAGCCAATGAAAACCCTATGACTCTAATCTTTCTGCCTGCCCTTCACCTGGGCAAGTGACACAACCCAATGGTGGTCTGGAAAGTCTTAGTAATAGAGCTTGGGTCATGATTTTTGTTATCTTCAGATAACAATCAAGAGGGATGAGGCAAGATGTGTGACTAGCTTTTGCACTACTTGGAATGCAGTCTGCCTTCGGGTGTTTACTGTTTGTAAGGCAGTTGCCAACACTCCACAGATTTGTGTCAGGGTCTCCAAAGAAGCAGAATCAATCATTTGTGAAGAAGCAGAACGATCTTCCGTTAGACTTTGTGTATTACTAAAAATGAGCACTAGTGAAGGTTGGATCTGTCCTCAGGTCCCTAATTATAGTTTATAGAGCCAGGAGGGATGTAGAAAAAATAAAATAAATAAGGCAGTTTGAAGTATGGGAACACCAGAGACAGAAGATAGTTCTGTCTTTGATGCCAAAACATCCACATGGTCACTTTCATCCTCCTACAGTCATTTAACTTTGTGGGATTAAATTCTTTCTGACACCTAGAAAGATGTAAATTGCAACTGTTTGATCTCATCTGGGTAGACTGAAAGTTGTTTGTGGGTAGGGAATTTAATACCACAAAGAGTGCTAATATCCTACAACAGGCTAGCTTAAAATGATTCACAGTAAACAGTTACAGTACAGTCCAGATGGTGTATTTCTGATCTTAAAAAAAAAATCATTTTAAGAGTGTATCCTGAAAAAAGACACTCATACTATTTATTATCCAATGACAGCTAAGTCACTTAGGGACATAATTTTTTAAGGTTACATTGAGAAAAAAGATAAGCAAATTATTTCTAAAAACAAACAAGAAAGAATCCCACTTGCTAATTTGAAGTTATGATTATTTTTGTTTTATTTTGTTTTCCTCATGCTGAGACTGGAACTCATGACCTCATACATGCTAGGCAAGCTGAGCAGTTTTGAAAATTCTAACAAAGGAGAAAAAGAGGGTTTGCATGTGATGTGAAGGAAGATCTGTTGAAGAAAATGAGCTCCAACAGGAAAAAGATTGATAATGTGACATGTACTCACTTTGGCACAATTTAACATCTTCCCATTTTCAGCATTCCAATGCCCTTCAAGTTACTATAGTGATCATTAATTCTAGGCAACAGACAATTGTGGATACTAGGGTGGGCATAGGTAAAATTCTATTAAATGTTATTTTGACTTACCTGCTTGAGAAGTGCTTTTCTGTCTTTCTCTTGTAAATATAGTTTGGGCTTGGATACACCTAATGAGGAGATTAAAACACCTCCAAAGATAAGTTGTAGAATGAGAATCAAGAAGTATCTTCAATCCTCAGTTCTTAGTGTAAGAATCTTGACACGATGTCACAGCACTGCTAGGGAAACAAACGATGCAGTTTCTGAAATAAGCACTTTTCAGCAGGAGCTGGCCTAGAAAGTCCCTCCTAATGCTTGACGAAGCTATGGAGAAGAAAATACACTCTGATAGTTGGATATCTGTTCCATCCATTGATGTTGTACTTCATGTTTATTCTTCATCTAAAATGGACAGAGAGCTGGGGATGTAACTCAGAGGTACAACACATGCTTAGATGTGTGAGGCCTTGTGTTTGATCTCCAGCACTGCATTTAATTAAATGAAATTAAAAATTAAATGGGAAGATACATGTCTTGAGAGTTTTATCCTCAACAAACCAACTTGTATTAGAAACTTCTAGGCCAATGCAAAACAATCTCCTAACCACTAAAATATCAACAGTACTTACATATGTTGCTCTTGAAACACCAAGTGGCCTTTCTTTCAGCTCTGCAATAAAATGGGTATTCAAAGATTCATACTGGAGTTGCACAAAAATACTCCACAATTTACATTTCTAGGCTGTGGCCCTATAACACAGTCTCCTTGTATTAGAAATAGTAAAAAGTTAACTCAAATTCAGAGTTGTGAAACAAGAACCTACACTTTAAAATTTAGGTTTTCTGTTGCCACACAGTAAGCAAAGACAGATACAAATAAAAGATTAAAATCTGAGTGCAAGTAGAGCACACCTTTAATCCCAGCAGTTTGGGAGACTGAGGCAGGAGGATTGCAAGTTCAAGGCCAGAGGCAGCCTGTGTGACTTAGTGAGACTTTGACTCCAAATAAAAAAAATAAAAATGGGCTGGGGGTCCAGCACAGTGGTGGACCACTTGCAAAGTATGTGCGAGGCCCTGGGTTCAACCCCCAAGTACCATACACACAATAATAATAATAATAATAATAATAATAAATAATAATAATAATGCCCCCAAATACCATAAAGTGACAAAGGATAGGACTATTAAGAAAATTAAGTATTAGAATATATTCAGAAAACCTGGAAGTAATAATGATTATAATATTTATTAAACTTTTCTTATATTCCCACCTTCATGCTAGATGCCTTACCTTCATTATTGTATTTAAGAGTTTCATGTTCTACTGACTGAGCTAGCTGGCTTTTATTATTGTCTTTAATACTCATGATAGTTTTATGAGGTTACCATTATTACCATGTATCCTCAAATCTAAACCACATCCGTTCAACAGTTTTAGAAAGTTACAAAGTCAGATTTGGACTAGAATCGTGTGCAGATGGGATTTGTGGTGGCGATCTGGTCCACAGCAAGTGCTGTCCAGGTTTTCTTGGCTTCTCTGTGTAGCATGGCAACCCTCTGGGGTAGGGGGCAGAATCATCTGGCATGAGGGGCTTCAAGGGAGAAAGGAGAAGGGAGAAAGTGATTTTTTTAGGTTTTATGACTTGCTTTAAAGGAAAGGAGTTGTAGTTTCTGTGACCTGCCTCGGGTAAAAGGAACTGTGGTTTCAGTGACTCATGTCAGGGGAGAAAAAGGGATGGGATACAGGAGGGCACAAGAAAGTCAGAGAGACCATGCTTCTGAGGGATTCTGACTGCCTTTAGTGCAAAGTACGCAGCATGCAATGGGCCACATTTTGCAATACTGTTTTCTGAACCTCAGCATTCATGAATGGTGGGACTTGTATATATTAAAACCAAAACTAAAACAACAACAACTAAGACAAAAACAAGCATTTGGATTACAGAATCTGAATTCTTTGTGGCTACTATGGAAAGACGAAGCAGTTTAAACATAAGAAAGGGAAAATATATAACAAAAGAGAAACTAACGTGTGCTATGTCTAAGCAATATCATTGGTAGTTGGTGTTACAAACACCAAGATATAATTGAGGGGATCCTTGAGGCTTGAGCTATATCCTGAACCAATGGATTCACAAAATGAAGGGGCCAAAACAAGTACCTAATGCTCCTCTTGACAGAAGACAGCCAGAAACTGGGATTGTAGATTTGCATTTCACAAAGTCTCTGTTTTACCAAGCAGAATTTTCGTGTGTCCTTTCACAAAATTATTTACACTTATGTATGGATTCACTAGGGTCGCTATGAGTCAGACCTGACTCTATGGCCTAATAACAACAACATGAATTCACATCTTTGAATTGGAAAGCAGAGTATGTAGAAGTATTTTATAATTTGTGATATGCAAGAATATGATACTTTTATACTTTGTTCCAAAGTATACTTTGGAACAAAAATGGATGGTAGATTTATTACTCTTCTTAGGAACTTAGGTGTCAAAGATAATCGTATTTCCTTATGGCCAAGGGTAATTTCAGCATTCTATAAATTCCAGAATATATTATTGATTGTTGTTGCATTTGACTCAAACACATATACAATGTAAGATAGAGTGGTATATTCTACAATAAGCTACATAAAATTTAATGGGTCCATATCAAACTTCTAAATAGTAGTAGAAAAGACATTAACTACAATGTACCACAAGAGGGCGAGCTGGCTCTTTTAAATATCAATTACTTGGCTTGCCAAGTGAATGCAAAAAGTGTCACATACTAGCCAGTTTGCTTTCTGTTGTTTGTGCAGCTAAGCTGGGTCCAATTTACATGGGCCCTCTACAGGGTTTTCAGTGGCTGATTGTTTTGGGATTATTTTAGGAGTGATTGCCATATCCTTCTCCTGTTTTTGCAGTGCCGGTGATTGAACCTGGGTCCTCAGAGAGTGCAGAGCAGCACTCTACCAACTGAGCTAAACTCTAGGCCCATAAATATCAAATCTGAAAGATTTTCTTTAGTAACTTTCATGGGATATAAAAAGAGTAATGATATTTTACTTTTAATAAATAAGGTACACTGCTTATTTTCATTGAAAGAAATGAGGGTTTTCTCTAAAATTCTTTCTGAGTTAATATTTTATTAGCTATATACTTTGTTTTATTTCTAGATAGATGTTTTGTGTTATCACAAATTATGTAGGTGGCTTGGGGAAAATTTAAAACAAATAAGTTGTTTCTGTCATCAGCAATACAAATTACAAATTGGTGAAATTGAGATTTAACAAATGAAAGTTTAAAATTTATGAATTATGGCAGAAAATAATAGAAAATTATAGATTCAAATAACCTTTCCATACTACTTCTTCTTACTCTAAAAAATAGGTGTTTTGTTATATATTTAAGAGTAACTTTTTTGACAAGACTGTCCATTATTTTTAGGCCCTAATATCAGTAGCTTCTAAAAATGGGGTTGAAAAAAGAATTTGTATGTAGCACTCTAAAGCAAACTGCAAAATTCTCACAGCAGATGTAATTTGGGGTGATCTTAGAAGTAAATGTGATATTTTTCTGTGGAAGAAAATGTATAGATATTTTCACTGGGAATATTCTTTTCATTCAGGGGTTGGTAAATTTTTTCTGCAAAGGATCATGTATTAGTTAATTTTGTGTTGCTATAATGAAATACCTGAGTTAAGCTACTTTTTTTTTTTTTTTCAGTACTGGGGGTTGAACCCAAGGTTTTGCGCTTGCATGCTTTGCAAGTGCTGAACCACTGAGCTGCCGCTTCCAGCCCTTTTTTTTTTTTTTTTTACTTTTTGAGACAGGGTCTCGCTAAATTATACAGACTGCCTCTGGTCTCCTTGAACTTGCGATCCTCCTGCCTCCGCCTCCAGAGATCTGGGATTACAGATGTGTGCCACCACACCCGGCTAGAGTTAAGCTACTTTTGAAAAAAAGAGGTTTATTTAGATTACAATGTTGAAGTGAAAGTCTAAGATCAACTGTATTAAGCCTCTGGTGAGGGCTTAATCTTGCATGGCCTCATGTTTGGAGCATATGTGGTAGCAAAAGATCACATCACTAGATGGGAAGCCAGAGAGTGGTTTAGGGGTCAGACTTCCTCTTGAAACACCAGGCTTTCATGAGAACTCAGAGTCCCATGAGAACAACCTTAATTCCTTCCCAGGGAAGTACCCACATGATCTAAAGATCTCCCTCAGGCTCCATCTCTTAAATTCTCACCAACTCCCAACACCACCAAACAAGGACCAAGATTCCAATATATGAACCCTTGAGGGACAAACCACATCCAAACTATAGCAGGATGAACAGGAAATACTTCTGGCTTTGTAGGTCATGTAAGTCTCTGTCTAGTTGTGGCTGCTGAACTTTGCCACTATCGTGTGAAAGCAGCCCGGAGTAAGTAAATGAATGGGCATAGTTCCACTAAAGTTTTATTCTGACAAAACAGGTGCCAGGCTAGATTTGGCCACCTGGTTGTAATTTGCTTAGTCATACTTTTATTTATGTATGTATGCATCTGTGTCTATATGTATTAGATATTTTAACCCAGTGCCTCACACATGCTTTACAAGTGCTCTACCACTGGGCTGTAACCCCAGTCCATATTTTACTTTTTTATTGTGAGTCAGGGTCTTGCTAAGTTACACAGGCTTCTTTGGGCTTCAAACCTGTGATCCTCCTGCTTCTGCCTCCCAAGTCCCTGGGATTACAGGTGTGTGTCACCACATCCAGCTTGCTTAACCATACTTTAGTCCAGCCATGGTCTCTCTCATAGCAAAGAACTGAATAAGAAGGAGAAATAAAGTTTTGATACCTGTGCAACAGATTCATGATACAAAGAACATCTAATTGGAGAACCGAGGGATGTGACAAGCTCCAGCTCAGGTCCCAGGAGATGCTCAACAGAGTCCTTTGCAAGGAACAAAAATTGCCCCAAGGAAAAGCATATTTTAGGGAATTGAGTGAAACACATGTATAGACTCATACCTAAAATAAAACTATAAAATGCAGTGAATCTAAAAATGTCTGACATAGGGTATTTATACTGAGAACTGGAAAGCCTGACATTCTCAGCCACTGATAAGTTAGGAAAATCGTGAACCTGCAGGAAGCTGTATAGGGGTTTGAAGCAAAACAATTGTGCGTGACAAGTTAGCCCTAAGAATACACTCTTATTCTTTGAATGCAATTCCCAAAACAAGAACATTTTCTAAAGGACCATTGGAACTTTAAATATTATGAAAACATATTTCATGTTCAAAGAAAGATCAAATTTCTTAAGGTTAATAGAGTGACAGACGCATTATACTTTGATTTGGGAAATGATCTAAGATTTTCCAAAATGAACTAATTAATGTAGGGGGAAAAAAAGCTTAGAAGAGTTGAAACTGCAATGATTTCCAAGTCTGGCCACAGAATAATGTCAAGGATATTTATTAAAACCATAATTTCCCAGTTTACAATGTTGTTGTTGTTAGGTGCTGTCAAGTCGAGCCTGACTGTAGTGATCCTACGTACAATAGACGAAACATTACTGGAAACTGTGCCATGTCTGGCACTTTGTCAGTGCTCCTCTGCTATTCATAGGACTTTTGATGGCTGATTCTTTTGGGAGTGGGCTGCCGGGTCCTTTTCCCAAGTGTAGAGCACCCCGTGGTCTCCTATCCAAGCACTAACCAGGCCCAACCCTGCTTAGCTTCTGAGAGCTGATGAGATCGGCTGTAGGCGGGTCACACTGTAGACTTACTGAATTAGATTTTATGTAGCATGTGACATAGGCATTTTTATAGTGCTGCTCAAGTGGGTCTTGGTGGTGCCCAGGCTAGTACCAGTCAAGGCTTAGTACTTTGGATTAAGAAGGATAAAAGACAAACTTTGGGTTTGAGCTTGGCCATGGCTCAACTTGGTTCAGCCTGGTTCAAATCCAGGCTCTGCTTTGTATTAGTCATTTGCCCCAGGGCCAATGACTTAACACTTCCAAGTAGCAGTTAGCTTCTCTTTGACATGCAGTCAATGTCTTCCCCTATAATAAGGATTGAAAGTGGGTAAATGTGACTCTGTGAGGGCTTGGAGTAAGACACATTAGGCCATTTATATGCCTCTCCTTGTCCTTCCTAGGGACAACTGAATTGGATTTGCTCCACTCACTAGTACACAGGATTTTAGAGAAATGACAGCATTTTTAAGGAGACATGAAATTTTAGTTTTGCTCCATAGAAGTATTTCTTCTAAAATTTCCTGATAACTCTGCGTTCAGGTGACATTAGTGTATACAGAATAGGGGGACTAGTGGATTAGCATGCTCACCATTTCTACTCCTGAGTACCAGCTGGAGAGAGGGAAGAGGGATGTCAAGACCTCTAACAGCCCATCAAGTCCCAGCCTGTGCTGACTTTCCTTGCAATTTGGCATAAAGTAACTCAACACTCTTACTGCTTAGAAACTGCCTTTCAATTCCAAATTCCTGTTGCGGTTGAGCTTTGTTCTTACATGCAGGTGTAAGGTTTTTACTTCTTTGTGAGAAGCTCAGATCAGGCAGCAGTAAATTAGGCCACACCTGTAGCTCCTTTTTAAAATTTAATTTTATCATTTCATTTTATTTTCTCCCTGGTTTATCTGAACAAATAAGAACATTGCTCAGTCTGAATCTTGAGTGTGGAAAATCACAGGGCAGTCTACCAATTGTTCCTTGGCAGGGGATGTGATACTGAAGAGGGACCTGGCAACTCCCTTCCTCTGGCCAGGCATTTTCTACTACCATGTAAGCAATTATTCATCTGCTGTTTGGAGGAGAGATTTTTGCTTCTCCCTGAACACACAATGCTAACAAGCTCATCAAGGAAGAAAATAATTTTTTCAAGGATGCCATTAAAGCTCTCTCCGTAGGAGGAAAGTATTTGGGGGAACAGAACAAAGATGGAGATTTGCAATTATTTTATTACTTTCTTTTTTTTTGTTAGAAATTTTTAATGTACATCATAATGTGATTCATTTTGACATGCTTTTTGTTGTGACAATTTTCACATATGCAATTTGATAAGCATTATTCATATAGGTTACCCCTTACCCTCCTCTATGTTTCCCCCCTCTCCCCCTTCCCATCTAAGTTTCCCATCCAAGTCGAACACAAGCTCAGAAAGAGAAACAACACATGTTCTCACTCATATGAGGGAGCTGACTCAAAATTACAAGAAGGAAAAATCCTACTCAAAGGTCAGATCACATTAAAAGGGGGGCGAGATAAGAATGTGGTCAATATAAATGGACTAGAAATCGCATGTAATTGTTCTAACAAGATAGAAACAAAGACCACTACAGGAAAAGTTTCTATCTTAAACAGAAATGGAACCCAAGGACATATAGAAAAATACTATATAGTAAGATAGAGAAGACTTTTATTACTTTCTTAAAACAAGACCTCTAGGGGGCGGGGGAGGAACTCGTGGTTAAAGGAAATGTTGCTTCAGTTTAGAGATCTGTAGTGTTTTCTCTAATGGTTGTGGCTGGCAAGTCAGGAAGTCAAACTGGCATTTCAGAGGCTGTAAACTCAGCATATGAGTCAAGTTTCTTTGTAAATAAAACCTGGAAGTTTGTTGTATTCTAATTTAGGTTTGGGCTGGGGTTTAGCTCAGTTGGTAGACTGCTGCTCCTTGTGTTCTGAGGCCCTGGGTTCAATCCCAGCACCGAAAAAATGGGAGAAGGACCTGGCAGTCTACTCCTGAAACAATCCTATAAAACCCTACAAATAGCAGAGAAGCACTGACATGGTTCCAGACATTGCACATTGTTGGGGAGTGTTTGGTTCTATTGTGCATAGAGTTGCTATAAGTTGAACGCAACTCCACAGCACCTAACAACAACAATAATTTAGAGTTAGTCATTAGCAAAACTACAAATGAAGAAATCCTACTTTAGCAAGTTTTCCACTGAATGTCACTTGGTTCTACTTACAAACTTTAATTAAAGTGAAGGAAGCAGCTATAGTTTTTCAAAGGCATCAAGATATGACAATCGGTCAGCATTGTATATTAATGTGAATTTTTTTGGATGATAGCTCTGTAAATGGAATGACAATACTAAGGTTCAAAAGTAAATGTAAATTTGAAGTTGTCCCTTTAAATCTATGCAAATCACTCAGCATCTCAAGAGAAATATTCTAAAATCCAAACATGCCTTTTTATTTTTTTATACCAAAAAAATTGTCTCCCAAGCCAAATACTAAAGCAACACACAGCTATTCAAATTAATCAGAAGTAGATTTGTTAAATAAAGCTAGACTGCTCATGTGGGAAAAAAGATAACAAAAGGATTAGTAGTCTGCTACTACTTCTTTCTTTTTTCTCGCCCCCACCCCAATACTGGCTAGATGAAGCTGAGGCTACATGCATGGCTGGCAAATGCTCTACCACTGAGGCACTGAGCTGCACCTCCAACCCTCTTCTTACTTTTTATCTTGAGATAGGATCTCACTAAATTGTACAGGCTGTCTGTAGCTTTGAACTTGTGATCCTCCTGTCTCAGCCTCCCAAGACACTGGGATTACAGGTGTGTGCCACTGCAACTCTTTTTATTTTTTAATTTTCAGTTTAGCAGTTCTGAGTGGAAAAAAATTAACTTCTAAAATAACTTTATTCTTTTCATTTTTCTAGAATAGCATTTCAAGTGATTATTCTGGGGTCAGAATAATAGTCCATTTGGTGATTGAGAATTATTGCTTTGTACGTTTCCAGGCACTTTTGATATTTGTGATGTAAAAAATTGGTTTGAATCAAGAGGAAAATAACTTGATCTCATAGTGCTTATAGTGTTTTTCACAGATGAGCTGCAACACATAGTGACATCAGTTAATAGGGGTGCTCCTCCATGCATGAAATCTTTGAGTATAATTTAAAAATAGGGGATGAGATATAGAAACAGAATAGCTTATCCAGCTAACACATCACTTTATAAACTTAGTTACCTTGGTATAATCTTTGACTTTGTCCTCTTACCTCTAATATGTGATCAAGGTCTCTGTTCCTTTCTCTCCATTCTCTCAGTCATTGCTTTGTGAAATTCTTCACTCTCCCCCTGAACTACTATAATAGCTTTTTAAATGTTTTCCTGAATTTTCTCCTATTTTCTATAATCCATACTCCTGAAACATAGACCCAATTATGTCAGTCCCATGTTGAAAACCTTTGTTTTCGCAACTTTGATGATTCTGGCAAGGACCAGTGTCTATCAGGTTCTTTCTGCTTTGAACTAAGATCCTCCCTGTGGGACACAGCCCCACAGAAAAGGGAGTGTTTGGGTTTAGTAGGTTGTAGGCCCCCAAAACAATTAACTTGGTGTTCCTCCAGAAGTTTCCAGTTTTAGAGAAACCTGGATAACTGAGGATGAGATTGAGATGGAAGCCCAGCTATGTGTGCAGGGCATCAGTGGGGGAGGACGGGAGAAGGCTCGAGGCCCAGTGGACACTGAGTGCCCAAGCACATTGGGCAGTGGATAGTCACAGCAGGACAAAACCCAGAACCCACATTCTGATGATTACAGGGTAGCCAGCTGACTTCCTGCCCCATTTAGGAAGCTTCCAAGGCTGAACCTGACAGATTTCGATCTTTGTGACCTCAACAGAGCAAGACTAAGGTCTTATTTTTAAAGACATGGTTCCCAAAAGGTACTGATTGTGTGAATTTCTTGGGAAGTTTTCAGGGATCCATTAAAAATAACTTAGATTATCCAGATATGACCCTGGGAACATAGGTTTTAAACAAGTTTTCTAGGTGATTTTTTTGGACAGTGTCTCACTATGCAGCTCAGGCTGGTCTCGAACTCTGGATCTTCCTGTCTCAGCCTCCCAAGCTGTGGGATTACAGGTGTGCACCATCATGTCCAGCAGGTCACAGTACTCTTAGCACTGTTCAGAACTAGGAGCACCAGTCTCCTCTCAGAAGGTGAATGGAAAGAGTTTTGTTTTGTTGTTTGCCTTTCTCCTTATCATATTTCAGTTAAGACCAAGCATAAAGCATGATGGGACATCAGTAGAATTGGGCCAGGAGGATGAAGGGAGAACTACTGACCAGCTAGCAGAGAATGGAATTGCTTATATAAGATATATACAAAATTCCTACTGTCATAAATTTAAAATTCTGGAAGAGGTGATGGGCCAAAAACAAATATATTACTGAAATGATAGTGTTGAATCTGGGAGAGGTGGCAGACAATAAGAAAATACACAAATCAAATGATTTAAAGGTGGAATTTATGAAGAAGAATGTGGCATAAGGATTGGAGGAAGAATCATTAACAACTTGAGATATGCAGATAATATAAATTTACTTGCTGAAAGTGAAGAGGATTTCAAACACTTGCTGATGAAAATCAGAGAACACAGCTTTCACTCTGGATTGTGCCTCAACATCAACAAAACAAAAATCCTTACAACTGGGTTAGTAATCAACTTTGTGATAAATGGAGGAAAGATTGAGGTTGTCCAAGATTTTGCTTTATGTGGTTCTACAATCAACACCCTGGAAACAATAGTCAAGAAATCAAAATACACTTTGCATTAGCAAAAGTTCTTGCAAAAGACCTCTTTAAAGTGTTGAAAAGTAAAGATGTCACATTGAAGACATAGGTTCTCCTGATTCATATTTTCAGTCAGATCATATGGTTGTGAAAGCTGGACAGTGAATAAGAGAGATGAGAATTGATGCTTTTGGATTATGGTGCTGGAGACAAATATTGAGTCTACTATGGACTGCCAAAAGAACCAACAGACTTGTCCTAGAAGGAAGTGCAACCAGAGTGCTCCTTGGAAGGAAGGATGGCTAGACTGTATCTTACATATTTTGGACATGTTGTCAGGAGGGACCAACCCCTGGAGAAAGACATCATGTTTGGGAAAGTGGCATATCAGCAAAGAAAGGAAGACTCTCAACTAGAAGGATTGACACAGTGACTGCATCAATGGGTTTAAACACAGAAAAGATCATGTGCATAGCACAATGTTGGGAAGTGTTTCATTCTGTTGTACATAGGTTTGCTATGAGTTAGACCCAACTTGATGACACCTAACAACAACAACAAGTGCTATGAAGAAAAGTGATTATGTATTTGAGAAGATATCTTTGTTGAGAGGGGTAGGTCAGGATTAGATGGATTAGTGGTTGGGAAGGGCTCTCTGAGAAGGCTTTTTTCGTTTTTGGTGCAGTACTAGGGAGTTGAGCCCAGGGCCTCATACATGCTTTTGCAAATGTTCTACCACTGAGCCACATCATCAGCCCCTTTTTTTTTTTTTTTTTTTTTTACTTTTTATTTTGAGACAGGATCTTGCTAAATTACACAGGCTGCTTCTGCCTTGAAGTTGTAACTCTTGCCTCTGCCTCCTGTGTGGCTGAGATTGCAGGCAGGCACACTATGCCCAGCTTCTGAGAAGGGTTTTCTGTTGAAAAGTGGGTGTGAGAAAGGATCCAGTAATGCAAAGAGCTTGTAGGAAACAGTTCCAGGAAAAGGAAACTTCAAGGGCACAACTTTAAGATATGAATGACTTGGAGTGGGGAACAGAAAGACATACAGTGTGTCTGGAGCCCATTAAGAGAGGGGCCAAACTATAGATGATGAGGATGAAGAAGGGCAGATTATGCAGAGCCTTAGAATATTCATTTTTATGCCAAGTGCAATGAAAAGCCATTGGAAATATTTAAGCAGGAAACAATGTGGTAAATTCTGAGAAATATTAAACAGATATAATTAGCACAATCAGGTGATTTCTATGGCACTCTTCATAATTTTGTATTTGAATGCTGGATAGCAAAAAATGAAGTTATCCAAAAAATGAAGTCTGCCAGCAAGAGTCTCCTCCAAAGTTTTCTAGTGGAATATGAGCTGCGTTAGAGTTTTCAACTGTGTCTTATTTTCTGGGGATATATACATACATATTATCTTTGTATTTTTTTCTATCAAGGGTCAATAGCCAAATTGTATTATTAAAATAACTTTGATTTCAGTGAACTCATTTTACTTTATACTGTAGAATCTGTTATTCTGTTTTTAGTTTGAAAATGTTATCTTTATTTCAAACTTGAGCCAGTAATTTAACTACCAACATTATGTCTTTATCCCAAGAAAACCACTATAAAAGCTTCTGATGAATGCATTGATGGGGAAATTAGATGCAAATCATTTTATGTCTTAGTCATCATATTTACTATATACTAGTTTTATAAGTACTTACATTTCTCACTTGAGTTTTACTTCAGGTTTCATTATTTTTTATTTTTATATTTCTTGTAGTACTGGGGGTTGATCCAGGGACTTCGCACATACTAAGCAAGTGCTTCATCGTTGAGTTGCTCCCGCAACCCCCTCTTATAAATTTTTTATTTTTGAGACAGAGTCTCACTAAGTTATACAGGTTGCCTCTGGCCTTGAACCTATGATCCTCCTGCCTCAGCCTCCTGAATAGCTGAGATTATAGACATGCACCATGGGGCCCAGCTGCTTCAGTTTTGAGTGCAAGATCTTCCACTTTCCAGAAAACATCAGAAGCCCCTGAGAAGCCCAGAGGCTGACATCACAGTAACTTGTGAGGAAATAAAAGATTCTTGGAATATCAAAAAAATCACATGATTTGTAAACTGTATTTAAAGGAGGGAGTGGGATAAGGAGGTTCCAAGATTCAAAAGTGACTCTTAGGTTTTTGGGTTGGATAATTGGATAGAGGTGGGTGCTGCAGAAAGATAAAGTTTTGTGTGAAAGATATGTGTTATTTTGGACATGCTGAACCTGACATTCCCTTGGGACATCCTGGTGGAAGTGTTGAGTAAGAAATTAGATATATGTGTCTGAGGCTTTGAGGAGAATTCTCAGTCAAGATATAGATCATAGACTTCATATAGGTGGCTCTTAAAGCCATAAGAGTGGATTAAATTACAGTGTATTGAACAGCATGTGTGGGCTGAGAATGAGCCCTAAATGGATGGAGATAATAGTACCCACAAAGGAAATTTGGAAAGAAACCAAAGAAATTGTTTTCACAATAAAGACTTGAATAAGTTCATTAGATTTGATGGTATGGAATCGCTGGTAACCTTGGCAAGCCAAACTGAAGCAGAAAGTGAAAGTTGACTGCTTTTGAAAACTTGGCAGAGAACAGAAGACACAAATTGCAGGAAGTAGTACAAGGTTAATGGTATATTATTTTTAGGGTGAGAGATTTGTGACTATTTTTAAACTAATGAGAAGAAATCAATATAAGAAAGAGATTGACTTTAAAAGAAGGGAGGGTTGTAGGAGTACTTAGAACAAAGAATGAAGGTATTTGGTGGAGTTATCTTTAAATGGAAAGGATGCTTCATTCCCTTAGGGTGAAATTAGGTCAGTAAAGGTATGATGTCCACGTGTTTGAGTGTAAGGTGATAGGATATAAAATGGAAGGAATTAACTAAAAATCACTAATAAAATAATAAAAATAAAATAAAATGGAGGGAGTTCATAGTGGATAGTCCCAATTGTCTATTTAATCTAGTTAGAAAGTAAGAGATTATCAGTCATAACTCAGTTTATATATGTATGTATTTCTTACTTTAAAAATATTATTGGGGTAAAATTTGCATAACATAATCAACCATGTTAAAGTAAATAATTCAGTGCTACTCAGCTTATTCACTGTGTAATGCAACCACCACCTGCAGCCAGTTCTAAAATATTTTCATCACGCCCTATAGACACAATATCTAGCCAGAGAAATGTTTGTATTGTGAAAATATAGTAGAGAAACTGTTTTTTCTTATATATTTATGTTTTGTACTTGACAGAACTTTTTTCTTTTTCTAGGCTGAATAATGTTACATTATATGTCCATACCACATTTTCTTTTTTCATCTGTCAATGGACATTAATATTGCTTCTACCTCTTGGCTGTTGTGAATAATGCTACAATGAACATGAAATTACAGATATATCTTTGAGGTCCCGTTTTCAATTCCTTTGGATAAACATCGAGAAGTAGGAATGCTAGATCATGTACTAATTCCATTTTTAATATACTGAATAATTTTATACTGCTGTTCCATTTAACATTCTTACCAACAGTACACATGAACTTCAATTTCTTCATATTTTCACCAGCAATTCTTATTTATCTACCTATTTATCTATTTTTGAGTGGCCATCCTAACATATATGAGGAGATATCTTATTGTAGTTTTGATTTGTGTTTATTTAATGATTTGACTTCTTTGGACCATTTAAGTCCTACACCCATTTTAAAATAAAGTTTTTGGCTTTTTGATGTTAAGTTGTATGAGTTCTTTATATAGTCTAGATATTAACTCTTTATCAGATATATGGTTTACAAATATTTCCTCCCATTCTGCAGATTGCCTTTTCACTCTGTTGATTATTTCCTTTGCTGTGTAGAAGTTTTAAAGTTTGGAATAGTCCCCTTTGTCAATTTTGCTTTTGTTACCTTTGTCAATTTTTGCTTTTAGTGTCATAGAAAGAAATCATTGCCAAATACAATGTTAGAAAGCCTCTCCCCTGTATATTCTTGTAGTAGTTATACAGTTTTAGGTCTTAAAGTTAGGCCTTTACTCCACTTTCAGTTGATTTTTATACATGATATAAGGTAAAGATTCAACTTCATTCTTTCTCAGGCAGATAATTGTTTTTTTCAGAACCATTTGTTAAGAAGGTTATCTTTTCCCTGTTGTGCAGTCTTGGTGCTCCTGTAGAAGATCATTTGACCATATATGTGAGGGTTTATTTCTGGGCTGTCTATTATGCTCAATAGGTCTATTTATCTGTATTTATCAAAATCATACTATTTTGATTACTATAGCTTTCTTATATATTTTGAAATCATGATGTGTGAGGCCTTTAGCTTAGTTATTCTTTCTTCAGCTTAGTTATTCTTTTGGCTATTCAGAGTCCTTCGAAATTCTGTATGAATTTTAGGACTTTTTCTTATTTCTGCAAAAAAATGCAACTTGTATTTTGAAAGGTATTGCATTGAATCTGTACATGTCTTTGAGTAGTAGGGACATTTAAACAATATTAAGTTTTCTAGTCCATGAACATGGGATGTCTTTTCATTTTCTATGTCTTTTTAATTTCTTTCAGCTTGTGGTTTTCAGTGTACAAATTGTTTAACTTTTTGGTTAGGTTTATTCTTAAGTACTTTTTTGATGCTGTTATAAATGAGATTTTTAAAATTTTCCTTTTCATATTGTTCATTGTTAGTGTATACAAACATACAGATTTTTGTTTGTTGATTCTGTATCCTGCAACTTCATTAAATTTGTTTATTAGTTCTAATAGGTTTTGTTGTGGAATCTTTAGGATTTCCTACATATAAGATCATATCATCTGCAAAGAGAAATCATCTTCCTTCTTCCTTTCCAATTTGAATGCCTCTAATTCCTTGTTTCTTGCCAAGTTGCTCTGGCTAGAACTTCTTTTAGATTATTGAGTAGAAATAGTGAGAGTGGACATCCTTGCTTTTTTCAGATCTTAGAGGGAAAACGTTCAGATTTTTGCCATTGAGTATGATGTTATCTGTGGGTATTGCATTTATGGCCTTTAAAATACAAGATAATTTCCATCTATTTCTAGTTTTTTAAGTGTTTTATGTCATGAAAAAGGAATTATATCAAATGATTTTTCTGTACTAATTAAATCAATCAAGTGATGTTTATGCTTTGCTCTCTTAATTAATGAAGTGTGTCACATTCATTTTTTTAAAATGTTGAACCATTCTTTATCCCAGGGATAAATCCTGCTTGGTTGTGGCATATAATTCTTTTAATGTGCTGTGCTGCTTAATTTGTTTTTTCAACTTAGTATTTTGCTGGAGATTGCCTTTACAGTTTTGATATCCAAGATAGTAAAGATAGCAGGAGAAATGTGAGGACTGAATGGAGGAAGGACGGAGACTCTCATCCTCCGGTTGGGAGTGGAGGACAATGGGTTTACAAGAGGCTGGAGTATTAGAAAAACAACCAGCTCAAAGTGAGGACAGTCAGGCAGAACCTTTCAAGTAGATCAAAACAAATGATAAGAAAACAAGTGACACCAAGCCCAGAAGGTTTTTTTTAGAAGCCAAAGACTCTTAGTAAGTGGTTAACTATAGAATACTGCTTCTCTTCCTTGGTCATCAGACCCTGTACTAGGAGTCTGAGTTCATTATGAGATATCAGAAGGGAGGCTATGATTAGGTAACCTTCCTCTGACTATAGAATAGGGATAAAAGAGACCTTTCAGTGGGAGATAATCATCAGAGACTTTCACTTTGGGGAGTAGGACATCCAGGGCCTGAGGAAGCTAGATAGAGGTTCACCATTAGCTATTTAAACCTTCTTCCTTTGTCACTCATTTCACCCTTTTCTACCTTCTTTCTCTTTAACCTCCTTCATTCTCCCCTTTCTTCTCCTCCATCCTATTCTCTTCCCTCCCCTCACTCTTTCCTTTCAGCTGCCATTATTCCTCTTAATTCTTTGTGGACCCTATGCACAGGAAATTGATGGAAAATGTTGTTGTTGTTAGGTGCCATCGAGTCAGGTCCAACTCATGTTGTTTGTTGTTAGGTGCCATCAAGTCGGTATCCGACTCATAGCAACCCTCATAGGGTTTTCCATGGCTGGCTGTTTTGGGATTGCCTTGTGAGTGGATTGCCAGGTCCTTCTCCCATTTTGGTGGTACTGGGAATTGAACTCAGGACCTCAGAGACTGCAGCGCAATGCTCTACCAACTGAGCTAAATCCCAGCCCAGTCTAACTCATAGCGATTTTATGTACAACAAAACAAAACACTCCCTGATTCTGTGCCAGGCACATAATCTTTTTTATATTTAAACCATTGTTGCAGACACTGTGTCAATCCCTCTAGTTGGGGGTCTTCCTTTTTTTTTTTTTTTTTGGTGACCTGCCACTCTCCAAAACATGATGTCCATCCTCAGGAATTGGTCCCTCCTGACAACATGTCCAAAATATGTAAGACACAGTCCAGCTATCCTTGCTGATGGCGAATAGCTAAGACTATATTTTCTGCATTCTTGCTGTCTTTGTACAATCAGTTCCCTAAAGGTTCACATCTTTTCCCCAGTATAGATCAATTGAGCCAAGGGGCTATACCCAGGTAGAATTTTTAAGGGCAGCACCATTGCTTCTGTCTAAAGAATCCCTCATCACTTGATGTTGTCCCAAGAAAAAGCTTATATTTTTTTCAGTGGCTAGTACCCATGCTTTCGCCAACTGCTGAGCAAGTGTGAGCCTGCTTGGAGTTCTCCCACTTTTCCTCCTCCCACTCCAGATCTAGAGACAAGAAAGATGACTATCTACACAGTCTCAGGCTCCTATAAAGAGAGTGAAAAGAAAGGTAGATGTACAATCTAATTGCTAAGATTGGCTTCTCCTTGAACTTCTCACCACTCCCTTAATTGGCTTTGTGACACTGAACACTTACTATCAGAGCAGAGATCAAAAACCTTCAGTTACTTACTTCTCTCCTTTATCCGTGCCAATCCATCTGAGAGTCTTACTTTAATGAGCCTGCATGAGTCAACTCATGAGTATCATGATTCCCGTGGTAAGGACTAGGGGATGAGGAGATCAGTTTCATCTGCCACAGGCAGAAAAAAGAAGAGGGCAGAGATAACACCTATGCCGCATGCTAGCCAAATGAGTGACAATGGCTTCCTAGGTGTTATCTTTAGTCTATTCACTATTTCACAGTTCACTTGGGTACTGACATGTACATTGAACACTTAGTCATGCTTAGGTGCTTTCTTTTATTTCCCATTTTTGTTGCTATAAAGTTCCCTTTGAGAAATATTCACTTTCCTTTGCTATGGCCAGGGAAAGGGGAGACACAAGGTCTTGGCTCAGGTGTAGGGCTGCACAGCAGAACTATTTACCCTAGAAATTTACTTAAGTAGTTGACAGCAAGTGTAGCCCAAGAGAATGGTAATAATTTAGTGGGAGACAAAATCAGGCAACAGACCTCTTAACCATGTCTCCCTGACCATCTGGGATTGTCTACTGCAAAATCTCATCTCTGCACATTGCTTGAAGGACTTTTTGCTAGATTGCCATTGTTGTTGTTAGGTGCCATCAAGTCAGGTCCCACTCATAAAGACCCTATGTACAACAGAATGAAACACTACCCAACACTGTGCCATATATTTAAATGTTTGAGCTCATTGTTGCAGACACTGTGTTTCTTCTTATTTTGAGTCATGCCACATCAGCAAAAGGAGGTCCCAGGGGCTTTACTTCATTCCTGTCATTAACCTTGACTCTTATTTCAGGAGGCAACTTCTTCTGAATGCCTTCCAACCTGGGGGGCTCATTTCCTGACACTATGACAGGGCTTATCTGCTATTCATAGGGTTTTCAATGGCTAATTGCTTTGACAGTGGGCTGCCAGGTCCTTCTCCCTAGTCTGTCAGCCTGGAAACTCAGGTGAAATCTGTCCACTATGGGTGGCCCTGCTGGTATCTGAAATACCAGTGGCATAGCTTTCAGCATCACAGCAACATACAACCCCCCCATAACAAGACAAGCTGACAGACATGTGGGAGTGATTGATTTAGAATTGTAAAAATATTTACCCTTCTCTTCTAGCTTCTAGTAGTTGTGGAGGAGGAGAGGGGAGAAGATTCTGATTTGGCTGGTAGGTTTATCTGTTCCAGGAATTCCAAGAGGGAGCTTTGGATGGAATTTCATATAGTAAACACTGATGGAATATAGTTGCATTCAGTGATTTTGGATATGTTGGGTAGATTAAAGTGGAGCTCATTAGCAACATCCATATATATTTACCAACATAGGGTTTTAAACCTTGGGTAAGTATACCAGATATGAACTCCTGAAGCACCAATCATTTGAAACTATTTGTATGTAAAACATCTTTAGTTGTTTCTTGTCCTGTAGTGGGTCATATTAATTAGTAGTCAGTCTCAAGGCCAATATTTTTTAGGAAGTGCCTCTTGGCTAGCTTTGGAAGAAGAATGGGCTACTCTTCATGCACAAAGAGCCAAGCATGATCAGCACTGATATCTTCATGCTCAAGTAGTCCAAATTTCTATTCAGTTATTCTTCCCTTGACTGGGGGACCAGTTACATTGGAGGCTGTGCTGGAAAGAGAATAACACTGACAATGATCTTGTTGCAACAATTTAATCTCTGATACCTGCTTGACCTGGAGGCAGACTGACCCATGATAAATGAGGATGAGCTTTAGAATCATACAGGAAATTGATAATTCTATTTATATTCCAGGAAAGGCCCAGACAGGTTATCTCTTAGCCCTTCTTTGAAAATGATTACTGAATTAGAGGAATCTCTAAGAGACTTCTGAGCAGCCACTGTTGCCAGGTTATCAGATAACACACTGATTTCAAACATAACAAAGACATCTCTGCACCTTGCAGCAGAAGTTGGAATGCTTTTGTAGGATAACTTTCTCAATGCTCTCTAGGGTGTCTTGCTTTCTAACATTGTTTTCCCTTTATATCTTTCTTTTCTCAACTCTCATATTGTCAAAGGGGCATTTGGGGTCTCCTGGACTGTTCTTGACAATGAATTTGGAATTCCTCAATTCCTAGAAGACAATGATTGGGAGGGATCTCATCAAGGATGTTTATTCTAATAATAGCAGGTTCTGGCTAAGAGCCTTCATTAGGGTAATTGCTCAGTTTCAGATCCAAATTCAAAACTAATTATTGACATTTCATGGATATTGGAAAGGCATTCCTGTATTAGTTTCAAGAGTTGCCAAAACATATAATAGAAACTAGTTGATTTAAAGCAGACTTCAAACCTGCAAGTCTGCAGCCATAGCACCCTGGTGTCCTATCCCGCCTGATCTCGGAAGCTAAGCAGGGTTGGCCTAGTTAGTCCTTGGATGGGGGAACCACCTGGGAATACCAGGTGCTGCAGAGTGGTGCTCTACCAACTGATCTAAATCCCAGCTCCAATAAAATTGCTAGTGATACCCCCAAAAATAAAAAAAACACTAAAAACTGAATCCAAATTCAATTTTTCCTGAGTTTCTGTTCAAGCTTAGTTCCAGAAAAAAATTAAAACGTGCTTCAATTGGAATGGGTGTAGGGTTTGAGTTCAGGTTCAATTTGAAGCCCTGATACCTACATATAGGATTTAAACTCAAACCCAAATCAAACCAGAACCCTCTAAATCTTAACCTATTGAAGCACCTGAAACAGGAACCTAATTTTTCATGGGTTTGAAGTCTTGATTCAGAGCAACAGAAGTTTATTCTGTCAATTGGGGAGGCTTGAAGTCTGAAATCAAGGTTTTAATGGGGTTGTTTCCTTCTGGAGGCTTTGAGGGAGAATCCTTTCAATGCCTCTTTTTTCTAGCTTCTGGTGGTTGTGGTAATCCTTAGCATTCATGACTTAAAGATGGATCACTTTAATTTCTGCTTCCAACCTCACATATCCTGTATGTCTGGTGTGACTTCGAATCTCTCTCATTCTTCTTTTTTTGTGTGTGTGTCTTTAAAAGGACATCCATCCAAATCCAATATAACCTTATTTTAACTCTATTACATCTGTGAAGACCCCATTTCCAAATAAGGTCATAGCCACAGGTACTGGGGATTAGGACTTCAACAAGTATTCTGAGTCACAATTTAATCCACAATAAACACTTTAACTCCAAAACCAAACTCATGATCTTACCCCAAAACTATACCTGAAACATTCTATTCAGTTCAGCAAATATTGAGCATCTTCCAGGCTAGTTTGTTGCTATGAATATCAACAGTAAAAATCAATAAAGATTATGAAAATTATGTATGCAAGTCATATTATACTTTATCACATCCCTCTTGTTCCAAATATTATTCAGATCCGTTCACTTCTTTCCACTTCCATCTCTGAAGCACAGACTCCATGTTATCTTGCGTGGCTCATTGTAATAACCTTATGATTGCAAATCAGATGTAATTCTCCTTCTGTCTATCTCATTTCTATACTAGGGCTACCCCATTTCAAGCAGTTCAATAACTTCTCAATACTTTTAGAATAAATCCAAACTCTTTTCATTGTTGTTGTTGCTATTGTTGTTGTTGTTGTTGAGACAGGGTGTCTTTTTGTAGCCCAGGCTGGCCTGGAACTCACTATGTAGCCTAGACTGGCCTCAAACTCTCATTGATCCTCCTGCCACAGCCTCTTGAGCACTGAGATTACAGGCATATGCCACCATGTCCATGTAAACTTTTAAACATGGCTAACAAAACTCTGGGTGCTGGGCTGTCCCTACCTGTCCAGCCTTGATTCACAACATGTCTCACCTCTTACTTTCTTTCCTCCAACCCCACTGGTATTCTTTCAGCCTGATTTTAAAGTGTGTACAAATTGCTTGGAACTCTGGTTAAAATACAAACTGTAGTTAAGAAGATCTGGAATGGTGGAATGAAGCCTTTTTTAAAATTTTATTTTACTTTTTTTTTTTTTTTTAGGTGCTGTCAAGTTGTGTTTGACTCATAGCAACCCTCATAGGGTTTTCCATGGCTGATTGTTTTCGGGATTGTTTCAGAAGTGGACTGCCACATCCTTCTTCCATTTTTACAGTGTTGAGTATCCAACCTGGGTCCTCAGAAAATGAGGAGGGGCACTTTTCCAACTGAGCTAACCCCCAGCCTGGAACAAAGCCTAAGAGTCTGGTATTTCTCACCATTTCCTAAGTGATATTGAAGCTGCTGGTACTGGTCTCTGCTTTGAATCCCAAACCTTTTCAGTCTCCATGCTTCCTTTACATATGCTTTTCTACACATTCTTGGTTTTTTCTTATGAACACATTGTGTAGATCTTAATTATTTTTATTGCCGGAGAAGTCTTCACTGACCTGTTCAGCTAAGCCAAAAGCCCCACTGTGAGGTCTAATGGAGCCATGTGTCTCTCTTAGAGACAATGCACTTAGCATTGTTGAGTTCTAGGTTTTCTTTGGACCTTTTTTGATCAAATATTTGTTTAGCTCAGTTGGTAGAGTGCCAGTCTGTGCATGCTGAGGCCTTGGGTTCGATCCCCGGCACAACAAAAACAGGAGAAGGATCTGGCAACCCACTTCTGAAACAATCCCAAGAAAATCAGCCATTGAAAACCCTACAAAGATCTCTATGATTTGGGCCTGACTTGACAGCACCTAACAACAACAACTTCACCCCATACTGTAGGGCTCCACAGTGGAGCATCTACATCTGTTTTGGATTTTTATTCATCCCCAGAGCCCAAGACAGCATGGGGTACCCAGAAAAGACAATAAATATTTATCTAACGAGTGAGTCTATGGTACCAAATTTATCATAGTCTTTTCCTTTACTAGCAAGATAAAGACTGGAACTTACCTCAGTGGCTGAGGTTTACCTTAACTGGTAGAGTGCTTCTCTGCACTTTGTGAGGACATGGGTTCAATCCCCAGGATGGCAAAAATGGGAGAAGGCTATGGCAATTCGTTCCTGAAGCCATACTGAAACTACCAGCCATTGAAAATCCTGTGAGGGTCTAGGTCACTATGAGTTGGACCTGACTCAAGGGCACCTAACAACACCAGCAGGATAAAGGTGTGACTAAATGAAATTTCTGCAATGAGTGTTTAGACCTGCAGAAGAAAATGGCTTTATTTTCCCCTTGTCACAGAGATTGTGTCATTTCTATTCTGGGTTGCTTCTCATGATGTCAACAGCTTTTGCACATACTCTGGATTTGTTTCTGCCTTGTGGCTGTTCAACTCATATGGTGACCTGGAATTAATAAAATCATATCTTTGCAGGCAACAACACGTTTCCCTGTCTCCCTGGTTTCTCCAAATAACAGGGCTTGATTATAAGGTTGTATGGGGAAGAAGGTAGACAAAGACCTCAGCTGAGAGGTCATCCTCTCAGACAACAGAGAACTGCAACGTTGTTGTTGTTAGGTTGTCTGGGTTTAAATGAAGCTTTCTTGTCACTGTGTCAATAGTGTGGGTTGATTACTCTGCTGCTTGGCTCTACCGCTAACACAGCTCAGCTGTTCTTCCTGCCCCTGCATTACTTGGAGTGTCTTTTCATTTGTTTTTTCTACCACTTGGTTATCTCTCGTTACCAATTGCTCACTCATAGTTTCCACCACGTCCTGGCTTCTGTGCGATTGCTGCATTTTTTGGCTTCATTCTCCACTTTTACTTCCTGCTATCTGCTGTTCATATTTCCTATGTATCTCACCTTCAAATTGGATTGCTTCATTTAATTGCTATTATTTTTTTTCCCCTCATTCTCATGACACAAGTCTAGGGCACTGACAGGCCTATGTCTTCTCTGCCTGTGAGTTTAGTGCTCAGCCTGGTCCAAGCAGGTCTGAGCAGGACAGTACACTCACTTGAGTGGTGTGCTGGAGGTGGAGTGGTCTGGTCCCCAAGAACCGATTATAAAGTGTTTATGAAATTGATGAGCCCGGTTGTTAAACAGTTAAAACCTGAAATCAGCCAAGGTAGGAGAATTTATACTCCAGAAGTTGACAAAGACTATAATAAGGGCTCCTTTTTCTCTCAGAGCCTGTTTGCCAGCAGGCCACTGAAGGGAAAGACGACAAGGCTCCACTTCAAAGGAGCATTTACAGCCATTTCCTGAGGTTGTGTGGTTGCCATTCTGAGGCTTCCCAAAGAGGCAATAAAATTGGCAAGTGCTTTGCCTGGCTGATCTAGTCTAACCTCATTGCTCCCAGGGGTTCCAAAGTAAACACAGAGAATGCTTTCATCTTTGTTACTCCCCCAATTGCTGCTATACTTAGATTTTGGGTTGAGTTTTCTGGAAACAAATTCTGAGATGAGGTGAGGGGAGAGGAGGTAAGATTACACAGAGGGAAGAGTGGAATAGCAGCGCAGTCACCAAAAAGATGTCAGCTGACCCCATGACAAGGACTACTAATGAGATGATGGCCCATTGGACAAGGCAGCTCTCTTCAGAGTAGGGTGAGTCCTTGTGAGGAACTCAGCTGAAAATCATTGGCCACCACAATTCTCAGTGGCTGCAGGGAAATTGTATGGCCCACATATATTTACTACATGATGGAGGAATAAATGTGTGTAAAGGTTGTTAAAGTTTCCCTAGGGAACATTAAAATTACTAAGTTTCTAAGCAAGAAAACTTCACTCTTTTTAAACACATTTCTAAAGGTTGTAACTCAAATTTTATAGTTTTTCCATCTTTCAGAGCCGTCATCTCCTTAAAAAGAATTGTGATCCCAGTTTTCTCACCTGCAAGATCAGAGGGCAAAACAATTGACATTTCATTGTATCACAGTTATCAGTCTTGATCATCTATGCCCATCTCTACTTCTTTTTCTCCACTCAGAGGGGTTTTTCATAGATTATAGTCACTTTATCCAATTTATAACCTTACAAAAAGGAATATAAAGTTAATGAATAGAGGGTTAAAAGCTATGGTGTTTGGGGTCACCTCACCTCCTTCAGAACAGAGGGCTCTATTCTGGGGGCTCTATCTGTCCACTAGGACAGAGAGTTGGAGTCTCAATTATTGGAGTTAATAAACTGATCCATTTGAAGCAAATGCTCCAAACACTTGATTTTTCTAGGAAGATGTTTCTATCTAGTCTCCTTCCAGAGAGGAAAGAAGCTGTGTCTGGAGAGAAAACAGCTTTGTACTGAAAAGTTCCAACTGTTTCATTTAAGAGAAAATGGAATTTTCACTGAACTATAGTGACAATGTGGACCTTGTGAAAGGAAATGTGATTGAGAAATTATTCCTCAACCAAATTGGACAATGTACAAAAGGAATATAATTTCTGCATTCTGAATCTTTGACCATAGGAGCCTTGCTATTGTAAGATCTCATGTGGTCAGAGAAAAATAGTAATCTGGAGAAGCCTCCTGAGAATTCTTTGTAATTTGGTTCCTAATTTTGCATTCCCTGCCCTTCCCTGGTGTGCTCTTGGGTAAGTATAGAAAGCACAGATGGGAGAAATAGAAAAGAAATGTTAACTGCACTGTGGAAAAGAGTGGTTGTACTCTCTTCTTCATATTAGAATTACAGAGACAAAAGAGGGATTTGATTCCAATGCCCCCTTTTACTAATGAGAGAAGGGAAGCCCAGGGAATTTAGATGAATTTCCTATATCTAATAGCCAGTTTTCAGCAAGTTGGCGTTAGAAAACCAGCCATTGTTTGCATTATGACTACACAAACTCCTACTTTTTAAAACATATTTATTCTTTCCAAACTATTTATTGATTTCTACCTCATATTGGGTGCTATGCCAGGCATGAGTCATTAAGAGCTGAATTAAGACAGAGATAGTCTTGGCCTCATGTTGTTTCTTCAAAATCATAAAAATAATGCCACTTAATGGTATTATAGGGTTAATAACAATCAAATTAAGCTTTTCTTGGCATATTCTTAGTAGTTGTAGTGAGGTGAGAGCCAGCATAATTTCTTGTAAGGGTAACGATGGGAAAAGAAACTTTCTCTTCTTTCTTACTTTTATTAGGGAAGTTAGAGATTAACAGGACAACCTTTGTTTCTGTTACTTTGCTGCAAGTTTTGCCCTTTTTCTCAGAGAAATCTTGAAGCCACATTGTCCACTTCATTTCTCTCTGCCAGGATTGATAGTCCTAGAAAGATTTCTTGGTCTAATTTTCTGTTAGGGAGAATTATTTATTTATTCAGTATTTTCCACTTTTTATCAAGTGGAATTGATTGCCAGTATGAGATAAATAAAAAGACAAGTTGATATAGTAATATAGATACTTCTGCTATCTAAGAATTGGTATTTGAAATAATATGCCAGGGGAATAAAAAACCAAGGAATAGCCTTCCCATGTAAATGTGTCACAAGCAATAATGGAGTAGGAACATGTAAAGATAAGACAGGATGGGAATGTATTTGGATAAGCCACATGACATTGCCTATATTTGATGATTTTTGACTTATGAAAATGGTAGTAGCCTATAATTCAATCAAATATGTTCTACTGCATGTTTCAAAATGAGGTTGACTTAATAAATGTCGATTTATTTATTTTTGAGCAAGGGCTAATAGTAGTTTTACCTCTAGATGACTCAATTTCCTTATTTTAAAAGTAGGAGTAATAATAGAATTTTTTCATTTACTTATTTATTCATTCATTTATTTATTTATTATTAAAATCAGTTCCTCTAGCCTGGCACACGTTGGTCCTCCATAGTCAAGAACCTTAGATGTCACCCTCAGATTGACTGGCTCTCACCTTTACCCTGCTCCTTGGATCCCCTAGACTTTTCTTCCAGAGCCTCTTAGTCACAGGGTGAAATTACTCTGTTCAAAGACACCTGTATCTCAGTTCATTGGCTCCAGTACATTTACATGCCATCTGTCATCTTCAAGCTCTGCTTTTTTAGATCAGTGTTTCACATCCCTAGGTATGCATTAGAACCACCTGGTGGGATTTTTAACATATCCTGCTGCCTAGGTTTCTCCTTGAGCTGAGTCCATTGTTTCATGGGGATGCCAGGGAATGGATACTTAAAAAAATAAAATCATCTTAGGTGATTCTAATATGCAGTCTGAGTTGAGTAGCGAAATGAACTGAGAAATCACTCCATTCTTGTGCCTCTTGGTAAGTAATTCTCTTCTTTTTCATGAGGTCCCAGCATCCTAAGAATTTATCCATGTCATGTTTATTTTGCTTATCTGGTTTTGGTTGATAGCCCTTTGCATCTCATTCCCCATCCTTTTGCATCACTAAATTGTTAGTGAGGAAGAGGGTCTTTCTCCTGAAGGCCTAGGAAAAGAGAGGTGCTCAGAATAAGGCTGCTAACACTGGAGACCTGAGGGGCCTTGGGTAGGGAGATCTCAGGTTGCTGGTAGTAGTGAGAGTTTTCTGTTCCCCAATGTGAATTTTCAGAAAACTTGAATGTGGCAGTGAGAACTGCTCAGCAGATATGCAAGGTAAGAATTTTTTATATAATAGAGAATATAGATATGGTTTATTAAAAGATAATACACCTTTAAAGAATAATCACAGGGAAAACTGAGACACCTGGAGAAGCTTATGCAAACTTGAAAAACCTGGGTTCTCTGGCTGTATTGGCATAAAGATACTTCTATTCCCCAGGAGAAGGTAAAGTCGGAGTGACCAGGAGGAAACAGGGAGAAGATGGCAGGCCAAGAGAAGGGAGACACATGCATTTTGTTGCTGGAGAGAGAAGAGCGGAGGGTTAGAAGCAGAGAGAAAGGAAGGAAGACAAGGTAACCTTTTGAGATTTCCTGAAATATGCTGAATGGAGAACCCAGAGCTATATTAGCCTTGTATCATCTCTGACTCATTCATCTGGTCCTCTGGGTACAACCACTGCACCATTATCAATATCTTTGCTGGCCTAATTCCTCTCTCTTCAACTTCCCAGCTGAAATTCTATCCAAGCTTTAAGATTCCAAATACTGCTTACTCCATTAAGCCTTTTTTGAGTCCATCCGTTGCCAGCCTGGTGTATTGTTTGGAACTTTCATAACACCTAGAAGCAGGCAGAGCAGAAATAGCAATGAGTTGGAGGCAGACAGACTCCAATTTGGTGCAGACCAATAGTATCTGAGCATCTATATTCGCAAAAGGTTTCTCAAATGACTAAATGGATGAATGAGTTGCTTTGTGTGAGAAACTTTCCCGAGCCTCCAATGTTTGTTTGCCATGGAATAGGACCATTTGAGGGAGCTTTATTTCTCCAAGAGTGATCTTTAGAATGACTGTATCAAAATCTTGCTTTCTTTTCCCCCCTTGGTACTAGAGGTTGAAACCAGGGCCTCAATTATGCTAGGCAAGTGCTCCACCACTGAGCTACACCCCTACTCCATTTTTTTATTTTTCATTTTGAGACAGAGTCTCGTTTGGTTGTGCAGGCTGCCTCTGGCCTAGAATTCTTGATTCTCCTTCCACTGACCACCTCCCAAATTTGAGATTACAGGCATGTGATGCCACTGTAGCCGGTATGAGGTTCTTGTTTAAATGCTAAGTCCTGTCCTTCTAACTGAATCAGAATCAGTAGAAGGCTGAGTGTGTGTTTAACCTGTGCCCCTGCTGGTAATTATGCTCAATAAAATTAGAAAACCACGGAATTACTGATCATCTGTTTAATTAAAGCATTATGATAGCAGTTGCTAACATAAAACTTTGGTATTCATGAAAATAAGATTTTTTTTTTTTTGGTTGAAGGTAGATCAAAAAGATTTCTTGGTTGGAAGAGCACCAGGTAGTGGAAAGAACTTGAAATATCCCAGGGAGATTAGCATTGTTTTCAGATGGATATAAATTGGGGCAAAGTAATAAAGACACATTTGAACATCATTGATTATTCACAATCTCTCCTCACTGTAGTAAAGAATTATCTGTTAAATGTCAGGTTAAGCCAAGCACCAGGGATAAAATGGTAATTTTTGACACACCTCTTTCATGTACATGTGGTCATTATCATTATGCATATCTGATAGGGTTGACTCTTGGACCAGAGCTGTAGGAGGTAATTAGGTCCTATTCCTAAGATGCTCTACAGTCTTATAGATCTTGAGCTATGAAATACAACTTTCTTTTCAATTGACATCTATGAATTGTTTTCCATTGGAATGATTTTCTAAATTTTATAAATGAGATAATTGGGGGAGAATAAGATTTTCTCCTTCCTCCCTTCCTTCTTTCCTCTTTTTCATCGTGGGTATAAAGCCCAGGACCTTGTACATGCTAGGCAAGAGCTGTACTTATATCTATAGTCCCAAGAATTTCTTTATAAGAACTTATTGGTTGATATCTTCACTGTAGTGTACCAAATATGTTGTTGTTGTTAGGTGCCGTGGAGTCAGTATTCAACTCATAGCAACCCTATGTACAACAGGCAAAACGGTATCGTTACTGCTTCTCTATTCATTGTTTTCAATGGCAGATTGTTTTTTTTCGGAGTGGGTTGCTGGTCCTTCTCTGAAGTTTACAGCACCTGGTGTTCCCAGGAGGTCTCTCATCCAAATACTAACCAAGCCTGACTCTGCTTAGCTTCTGAGATCTGACAGGACTGGATGCTACAGTGGTACAGCTGTAGGTGTACCAAATATAAATAGAGGTTAATATGAACCTGCACTGTTACAGGGTTTTGGATTGAAAATCTCCTAACGACACAAAATCACCAGTTGTGATGACTTTATTCCTACCCAAATCAGCATTTAGCTTCTGATTGTCAGAGAACTTCTTGTGAGAAAAACTATCTTTTATTTCTGACTCTATTACAGAGTTCAAGTGCCCTTACGTATGTTAAAGAACTTCAGGATATCTTTGCTTCATGTTGTAAATGGATGTTAAAAAGAAACTGCATACATCTTTCAAAAACATCATCAGGATTAATGACATAATATTAGCAGGCATTTTAAAGTCACCCATTTTTTTTTTTTTGTATTTAGGTTTGATTCACTTCCTAATACTAAAACAGGTCACAATTTTTTAAAACTGAGTATATAGGATTAAGATGATAGTAACTGTAATAGCTATTTCCCAAAATAGAATGAACAGATGACAAGAAGGATTATTAAGCTTCTATATATGTCTTCCTTTTTTACTTTAATTCTGTGTTTTGTCCATACTTCTGAAGAGAATATTTTATACTCTTAGGCATCTTAATCCCCATGCCAGACTGCCTGCTTCATTTGAAAAACAGTAATAATTTGGTTTACTGAATAATGAGAGTGTTATCCCTAAACAAGCAATAAGCCCTCAGCTCAGCCGCTGGTACAGTGCCATTATCTCTGAGACCACCCAGCCCTTGCTGGAGGAAACCCATGAAGCAAAATTCATGGAGCAAGAGTAAGAGAGCAGCTATCTATCTTCAGTGGCCCAGCCATCATGTTGTGGCCCCGCATTGTGCAGGGAGTTTGCCTGCCATAAATTTTATCATTAGCTGTATTTCATAAGTCAAGGCTGGTGATCAGACAGGGTCACCCTGAAATCCTATCTAGTGAGTGAGGCATCACATGGCTGCGTTTCTCTTCCAGATTGATTGCATTTCCCAGCATCTATACATTTTAATGTTATGAAAAGTGGCTTAGAAAATGGTAGAGGAGTAACTCTGCAACTACATAAATGGCCACTAAGAGCAGGAAGTACAGACTGAATGGGAGAGAAGGAACTGGAGAATGAACAAGACAGGGAGCAGAAAAAGCAGGAAATGAAACACCGGAAAAAGAAAAAAATATAAGCCAAGTAGGGAAAAGGAGATATCAGAATTACATACAAAAGTGGGGATAAAAGGAAAAGAAAGAAAGCACAGATGGAAATAAGCCAGAAAGTTACTTATTTTTACAGTTACTATGATGATGGTTGTGGGGAGTAAACCCTCCACAAGATTTATAGTGTCAAGTCTGCTTGTATCTGTTTTCCCAGGAGCCTTTCCACTCAAAGGGATTATGTATTTCTTCCCCACTCTAGCCATTCAATCGAAGACCCTGATGTTATTCCTATTTTACGCATGATAAGAAGGAGGCAGGATTATTGTGAAGCAAAAAAGTGTAAGCTTTTTAATTTGATGCAACCCATTTGTCTATGTTTGCTTTCTTTGTGCTTCTAGTGGTTTTTTTTTTTTTGTGTGGGGGCGCGGTGGGGGGGGGGCTTGAACCCAGTGGCTCACGTTTGCATGCTTTGCAAGTGCTGGACCTCTGAGCTGCACCCCAGCCCTTTTTTTAAATTATTTTTATTTTTATTTTATTTTATTTTTTTTTTACTTTTTTTGAGACAGGGTCCCTCTAAGTTACACAGACTGCCTCTGGTCTTGAACTTGCGATCCTCCTGCGTCCACCTCCTGAGTCATTGGGATTAGAGGTGTGCACCACCGTGCCCGGCTTTAGGCTATTTTTTTAATTTTTAAAATCATTTATGGTGCTGGGGATCCAACCCCAGGGCCTGGTGCATGCTAAGCAAGCTCTCTACCACTGAGCTACATCCCCAGCCTTGCTTTAGGGGTTTATGTCCAAGAAATCATCACCAGAGCAATGTCATGGAGCTTCCTCTTTATGATGTCTTCCTAGTAGCTTTACAGTTTCAGGTCATGTCTTCAATCTGGTTTTGTTTGTTTGTTTGTTTGTTTGTTCCAAGATAAGTTTTTGCTATGTGGCCCAGGCAGGCCTCAAGCTAGCGATCCTTTTGGCTCTGCTTGGGACTATACCTGTGCACCATCATATCTGGCTCTTCAATCCATATTGAGTTGATTTTTGCACACAATGTAGGATAATCATCCAATATCATTCTTCTGCATGCGAGTATTCAATTTCCCCAACATAATTTATTAATGAGACTATCCTTTTCTCATTGAATGTTCTTGGCACCTTTGTTGAAAATCAATTGACTGTAAATGCAGAGGTTTATTTCTGGGTGCACTATCTTTTTCCATTGGTTGATGTAGCTTTTTTTTGTGCCAGCAATACTGTATTTTCACCAACAGATGCTGTGAGAGGAGCCCTAATAATGTGATTACATCATCACATAGTTTTGTATACTTTACAGAGAAACCACAATCTTTAGAGTGTTGTTTTCTCTTTCCTTTCTGATATCCATCTTGCTTTGCCTCATATTGGATGACTCTGAGGTATTTTTAGCAACTGCTGAGGGATGCATTTAAATGGGGTAGAATATTTTTTGGGGGGGTGCTAGGTCACTTCCATATACGGTTAAGTTACGGCTGTTCAGGGGTAAAAGTGAATCTTCTCTGTTTATAATTTTACGCATTTGGTGACAGGAAAAATTTCCCCAAGGTAGTGTCTTCACTCTAAGGCTTCTTTTTTCTCTGGCAATCACAGAGCCCGGTTCTGTGGGGCATATCTAGGAATCACTTCTATCCCCGAACAGCAATTTGAAGCCTAGTCAATGGACAGGAGAAGGACATAGCTATCCATTCCCTAAGCAATCCCAAAACAATCAGCCATTGAAAACTCTGAGGGTGGCTATGAATCAGACCTGACTTGACAGCACCTAACAACAGCAGCAACAACAGTCAATGGAGTGAGTCTCTGCTATCTGGAATATATTCAATAATGCAGCATATATAATAAATGTACCATTTTTCTTTTGTTTTCAGTAGTAATTACAGAAAACAGAATTTATAGTAATTCCTGTGTTGGTAATGCAAAATCAATGTCAGTAACACAAACACCAAGTGCATCTAGTACAAACTTGGTTTTCAGAAATGAATCCTAAGTACAAAAGTA